>JASANG010001784.1:0-273524 GCA_030248215.1 Enoplolaimus lenunculus | reverse complement strand
CCACTGTATAGAATAGCGTAATAACAGTAATATAAGCGTAGTCCTATTAGCCTAAGCTTTAGTCTAAGGCGAAGCCTAAGCGTAAGAATGCGCATATACCTGAGACTAAGCTTTAGCTTAATAAAAAATATATCTAAAGGTTTAGCTTGATCTATGGCAGTTCCCGGCAGAAAAACGTTCCGCTAATAATATTTTCATGGACTTTTTCTGAAACAAAGGTTAGATAAACTGTTCGGAAAATTGTCGCAAAGTTACTTTGAAGGGTGTAATTGTGTAGTACAAGGATATTAATAAGCCTAAGCCTAAACCTAAGCGTTAGCATAAGGATAAGTCTATAACTCAAAGCTTGCTTAGTCTACTATAATCCAGCGAAAAACTGGTTCACTTTCAAAATGACATGGGCCTCAGAAATAGCAGCATTCGATAACCAATTTTTGCAACTTGGTATGCTTACTTTAATACATCATTCACAAATAAAAAATTTCATTTTGCCACCGAAAACATTATATGTTAGGGTTAACAAGTGTCAATTTTCAAAATTCGCATGCGTTAGCCCTAACATAACGCAAAAATTGCGTTAACCCTACCGTAACGCGTGTTACAAGATGCTCTGTGACACGTATTAGTATACGGCTGTGATATGTGCTAGCGTAGGGTTTACGCAATTTTCCCGTTAGGGTAGGGATAACGCATGACATTTTTGAAAAGTGACACGTGTTAACCCTACCTTATAATGTTTTCGGTGGCAAGACGAAATTTTTATTGTCAACGATGCATAATTGTCTTACATATCAGGGCGTGACCGTATACCAAAAACTGACGGAGCCGAAGTTGGAGCCGTCCGGATAATTATATATCCGGCCGCAGATAAAGCCGCAGCCGGAACCGGATAATGAATTCAAATCTGTTACTACACTGCATTCAAATATCAGAACGTAGATTAAATTTCTTCAGTCCGCGACTTACGGTATCCAAAGTGTTTATGTGGCAAAGTTTAATATCTCACGCCGATGCATTTTTAATACCTTAACAACCATCCAATTATACTATTCTATGTTGGTGTAGCGTTGCGTTCAGTTGCAATATTCTTTTGGCCCACGTTACTTTTAAGGGCGTCCAGTTTTCCGTAGGCACTAGAAAACACAGTGGCTAAAATCAGGGTTGGGAGTCACAGTCTCAGTCTCGGCAAGTCTCGGAATTTGGCAGATCTCAGCTTCTTGAGTCTGGTTGGTTTGGAACCGACCCTAGAAGTTAAGGATTCAGGATTCAGCAAATGCTAGTAGACCTGTAAAAAGCAGAAATTAATTTTGTTGAAGCAAGCAAACGCTTGATGAATAAAATTTCGCTATGAATCTATGAATTTTCATAGTTACGGAATAATTATTAGCAGATATTCTGAAAACACACCCAAAAACTATGAAAAATACAAAAAGAACTACAAAAAATGCATTAAAAATAATTTATTTTAAAACTTTTATTTTTTTCCGTGATGACCAAAAGTTGACCGAGACCGAAACTTTCATGGTCAGTCTCCGCCCATCCATGGCTCGGATTAAGGCTATTATATTTGCTTAGGTTTAGGCATAGTCATAGACCCATTTTTACGCTGAAGTTTAGGCTGCTTAGCCTTTGAAATAATAAAAATATGCGGAGATATATTCTATTACGCCCCTAGAATAACACTCGTCTTCTATATCCGGTTTTCCTGCGTTACTGTAACCCTATAGAAATTGTGATCGAACATATTTACCTGTAAACATTTACATTTTCTCTATGACAGAAAAAAATATGTAAAAGTAAGTCAATCAGTTCCACGGTTATTCGCATAAATATATACAAAACATGGTTTCAATTGTTTGAAATTTTTAAAAAATATCCGGCAAATTAAAATACCGAAGCCGGAGTCGGATATCGATTTGGAACCGGATATCTGATTGCACCCTAATGCATCAGGCATAAGGCTAACACTATGCTTTAAAACTTATCTTCAGCTGTCAACACTTAGTTTTGATATAATAAGCTTAAATTTACTTGCTTGTGTTGATTTTTAGCAATTTAATATTAATATTTGAGCAATTTAATAAATTAATAAACGAAATTTTGCGTCACATGAAATTGCACGCATGTCACTAATAAATGGACCGGTCCGCACGTAATGGTCCACATTTCGGCTGACGTATCACGTGGACGCATTTTATTAGGGACACCATTACCCTGAAACCGATTTGAAAGTCTTATAAAATCCCGGTTAATACCACAAACCTTTTACACTGAAGTAACGTTTAATTCTATTTAATTCTAATCTAATGTTAACCGAGTGTTGTTATGTGTTAGAATTTTGGGCCCACGTTATTTTGCGGGTGAACCGTTTTTTGCCGGACTATAATAAGCTTAAGTTTTAGGCTGATTTTTTTGCTTAGGCTTCTTAAGTTTAGTTATAGCCTTTATCTTATATGGTGAGGTTTAGAGTTAGGCTTACGCTTAGGTCTAGTAATATGGTTATACTACTATTAAAGCCTGTCAAAGTAACATTGTCGAAATTAGGTTTAATCTAATGCTAATATTTCGAAGCCCAAAAGAGCCAGACCGATCATGAGACACAATTTTAGTAGTAAATCTTAACACAAAATTTTAATTTTTATCCCTGTTGGAGGTATGGCCCAGCTGGTGGCGGGGGTTGATTGGCGGGTGACAATAACTATTTCGCATCGTCAAAAAATCTGCTAAATGTTACGTTAAATTTCACTCGTTTTAGAAGACTGTGGTTCAGTGGGATAACCGTTTGAAAACTATAATTTTATGAATTCAGAATTTAAAAATAATATATTTTTAGTTTTCAAAATAAGTTTTTATTCCTAACATTGATCCATCTGAACATTAACAATTAACTCCGGCAACCAGTCGAGGGCAGCATTTCCGTTCCGTTGGTTTCAATGCGTCAAAATTAATGTTTTCAACTTTATGCCCACAATATTTGATCGTTTCGTTACGTTTTTCGGAGTGGCTATAATAGAGTCAGTTTAAGCTTTAGACTAATTTTGTTGTTTAGACTTAGGCTTAGGCATAGGAATACACTCATCCATTCGCTTAGGCTTAGGCTTAGGCTTAGGAATACGCTAATCCATACGCTTAGGCTTAGGCTTATACTTAGGCTTAGCAATACGCTTATACTACTGTTCCGGCCGTGTTCTATACATGGGTCATACTTTTGGTTCAATAAATTGACATAAATTTTTTCACGCTTCGCTCGGAAATGGTTTAATTTTCGAAGATTTAAGCCGTCATTGGATTTGACATCGGCGGCCGATGCCAAACCACAGCTGTTTTCTCATCAATTAGAAAACATTTTTAATGTCAGCTTGAAAAGAGCAACTTTTATTCAGTTCAGGAACGCAATCAGTGCGATTGCAACGGGTTTAGCGAACCATTTAAAACGCTACAGGTTTTGATAAATTACCTCGGTGGTTGAGCCCCAAACCTTTGGAGCGTTTTGTATCTTTTACCGTAGGATATCACGACACCTTTTACTGGTCAGATCTGCGTCCAGAAATTACTAAAATAGGGAAGGGGGGGGCGAGAGCAAAAATTTCATGAAGCAAAACATATTTTGCGAACAAAAAATTGTTTTAATGTCGCCAAAATAGCCATATTTTTTGGAGGGGGCGACTATTTCAGAAAAACAGGGGTCACGCCCCAGGTCTCCCCCTGAATAGCTACGCCAGTAACAGTTGATATCTGTAGGCTACCGTGCGTTTGGGGGGTCCTTAGAGATTTTTTGAACCCTAAAACTTGTCTTGATTAGTTCACTTGGTGTTGTGCTGTATTTTTTAAAAAGTTTTTGAAGCAAAAAGCGAAAATAAATTGCAGATAGCGAACGTTTTGAACGCTTTTGAAGGATGGGTTGGTTCAATTTTAGCAGAAATTTGAGTTCTTCCAAGTTTTAAGCCATTTCGCATACAGACATATTTGCAGCAAGAATTTGCAGCTACAATTTGCATGTGCAAGTTTTTGCTGCAAGAGTTTGCAGATGCATCTTACAGCTGCAAGTTTTATAATTTTAATGGGTTTTTAAACTGAACTTGCAGCTACAAGTCCTCGATGTAAAAACTTGCTCGTTAAGAATGGGGGGTTAATGTTGAAGCCTTCAAGGTACAGGAGGCATTTACCATCGTCGCACTACGGTAACATCTGGACAGTTTGAACCTAAGGTAACCCCTAAACCAAGATTTAGAAGACTGTTGTACATCGTACACGTGGTATTGGACGAGCAGTAAACTAAGGTCTCCCCTCTTCCAAGCCAAAGATTGTTATTTTGTATAAGGATTTAATGCTACAATTGGGGTTCGGGGGGTCTAACTCGTTTCGCCCGGGAAATTATTCGACCATTATATTTTGGACCCCACCCCCCCAGTGTCCCTCCTTATTAAATCACCTGCTGGACTTTCTGTGGGCAATTAAGATCAAACAAGTGCGCATTGTTATTATATACGTGGCAATTGCACATTGGTTGGGTTGCAGAAACATGACTTAAGTGCGATTTTAAGCCGCACAGCTGCCACAGTTCGCTTGTTTGAAAACGTATTGCTGACTGGTGATGATTGCTAAACACAATTGCAAATACAGCTCCTGGCTATAAGCATTAATTCGCAGTTATTGATTTAAACCAGCATAACGTTTCAGTTGAGGTAAATTGGATATTCAGATTGAAGATTCGAAACTTAGGTGAAACAAAATTATGTTCTCAGAGGGAAATTTTATCATCATGAACCTATAAAAATGTATATAAATGTATGGTATCCTACAATTTTCAAAAACACAAGAACCGTAACCTTGTAAGCATTGAAGAAGTCCTTTAGATGGTTCCAAAGGCCCGTAGCCAGCCAACCTTGCTATAGGGGGCTAAAAAATTTTCAGGAGGGGCATTTAAAGGTCTTCAGTGACTTACCAGCAAGGTTGAAAATCTTCTAGGGGCCCCAAAGTTTTTCCAGGGGGGCTGAGCCACTCAGCCCCCCTTGGCTTCTAGGGGTGTGGGACTGGCGCTTTCGGGACTTTCTTTGGCTACGGGAACGCTTTAGAATAACCTGCTGGATCTAATAAACGAAAATTAAAATTTTCTCACTGTCTGCGCTCGAACCTTTTAAAATGAGGATATGCCATACCAAATTGAAATCCTTTACTACGCCACTGACTCAAACACAAATCACCGCCGACATACCTTCCATTTCAATGTATACCAACAACAGACCCAAGCCAAAGTATATCAGTTTAAACGTGACAGCTTAAGCAGTTACCCTAATACCCCCATGCCACGTTAGAAGATAATCACACTGTCTGTGTGGTACAAACGGTCAGAGTTATCCCTAGAGTGTTGTCTTACAGTCACCAGTCAACTGATAGGGTCATATACATTGACAGCAAAAAAATTTTTGACAGCGAACGGAGCGAGCGAGAAAATTTGTTTGACCTCTGCATTAAAATGAGATATTTATCGCTTGAAAGTGTGTTTATTTCGTCTCATGAAATGTTTTCAAGGTGAAGGTACCCACAGTATTCGACCCTCGAATCGCGTATGCCGTGTTTACAAATATGATTTAGGAGGCGTAAATGGTCCCAAGTTGTTCTGTATTGATTTCCCCACGGAGCTGTTGGTGACGTATCGAACAATGTTTTGTGGTTTGTTTGGTCTGTGATTTTCAACGTTAAATAGCTGAAATGGACACTGTGTTTTATGGATTTTTTTCGCTTAAACGGGTCATTCATAACTGCATGTAAACAGTGGATTAAACTGTGAACCAGGGTGCAACCGGAGGTGAAAAATACCAGAACCGGAGATCAACGAAACTTGCCGCAGCCGGAGCCGCAACCGGAGGCGAAGCGAAATTTTAGGTAGTAAAATTGATGGTTAATTAGTTCATTTTAGCCAATATCTGCAATATGTTGTAAAGTTGTTTGGTTTGACGCTAATTTTCTGCGAAACTTCGGAAATTCATTCTTGAAAATAGTTGCAAAAATAAAACGAAACGCGCTAAACTGATAAATTTTGCAAAATTATGAAAAATTTTACTACCGAATTTTCCGGAACTTTCGTCAAAAATTATACCGGAGCCGGCGCCGGAGGCAGACTTCCGGTTGCACCATGCTATAAACGTATATAACACGATGCCCCGGGAAGTGAACACTATAAGGCACCGGACCCGGAGCCGAAAAACAGCAAAATTAGCAGCTGTGTGAGTCGGAGGAAAGCTGAAATTAGGTAGTTAAAATGGTATCGAATTTGCTAATTTTAGCGAATACCTGTACGATGTTGTTAAATATTTTGGTGGTAAGCTTAAACGTTTGTAGGTTTTTCCTCAAAATTGTAGCAAACGTTCAGGGTGCGACCGAATATTAATTTACCGGCCGGACACCGGACCCGGATACGAATACAAAATTTCTTACCGGAACAGGAACCGGATACCGGATATTGTATATATTAAAATAATGTATTTTCTGCTGAATTTTTACCGTGTTCCAGGTTTCGTCTGCAGTAAAGTTCATATCGCTGCTAATCAATGGAAATTATGCAAAAATACGTTTACCTCTCGCTCGCTTACATAAGTTAAAATTAGCTTAAAACGTATCAAAACTTAAACTTGTTGACTTGCCCAGAAATGTAATCGCAGCAAGATGTTAAACACGCTTACTTGTAAAAAGCACTTTTATGATATTCGGCACCACATCAGAAAATATCCGGTATCAGGTTGGATTATACCAGCTACCGGAGCCAGATACTAATATAAGTTTTTGCCGGATATTAAACAGGAACCGGAGATGCGGTTGCATCATGCAAAAGTTATAACGAAACGCTTCAAACGGATAAATTTTGTAAAACTATGTAAAGATTCACTACCAAAATTTCCGGAACCTCCAGCAGAATTTCTACCGGAACCGTAGGTGGATTTCGGTGTTCTGTCGGTGTCTGAGACATACCTCCGGTTGTACCCCGATTGATCAGATATTTTTGAAAGTACGAAATAATCTTTTGTGTTCAAACGGAAACTGAACAATTGTTTAGGTCTTTCGTTTTTCACAATAGATTTTGGGATTTTGGCTATTTGAAAATTCTATTTTGGCACCAAATATCGTTTTATCAGTTTCCCAATCTTTTTAAACACCTTTCAATTTTTCAATCGCTACATTTTTTTAAAACGGCTCCTAGAAATTTCGGTCCATATAAACATCAGAGACTGGCTTTAGACTAATTTTTCGCTTAGGCTTAGGTTAACCTTAGGTTTAGGTATAAGCCCATTCTTATGCTTAAGCTTACCTTTTAGGCTTAGGAATATGCTTATACTACTCTTTCGCCCGCGTTCTTTACATTCGCAGTTTTGTTGATGGAGTATTTTTAAATTTCACTGCGTTTCATCCGCTAAAGTTCAAAATTAATTTTTCGCTTGAAAACTTAAATTCAACAAATATTTAAATTTTACAAAAATGGTGAGTTAAATTGACTCTATCTGAAACCGGCTCTACAGGACTACATAAAATGAGTAAAAGTCGACTCCACCAGAGCCAAATTCAACTCGCTGAGCGACTCAGATGAGTTGAATTTGACTCTGGCGGCGTCGAATTTGACTCAGTTTGTGTAATCCTGAAAAGCATATTTAGGAGTCAATTTGACTCACCATTTTTTGCAGTGTACTCTTAATGGCTTGGCAGACCCAATACCATTTCATAAAATTCATGGTCAGATTCAGCGAAGGCATCGCCCGAACTTTTGGGCTGATTGAATAAGGAAACAGGACTTGTGCTTGGATCCAAATTTTGACTCGTTAGCTGAATAAAAAAGCTTTGAAATAACGAAAGTCGAAGCTTATTACGCAACATAAATGCTTATTGAATCGGTTTGTGGTTTTGAGAACAAAGAATGTTGTGTTGAACAAAATCAAGCTAAATATAAAGCATAACCACGTATATACGAAAATTGGCCAATGTATAGTACAGGGCCGGAACAGTAGTATAAACATATTCCTAAACCTAAGTCTTAGCCTAAGCCTAAGCGTAAGGCCTATTCCTAAGCCTAAGCCTAAGCGTAATGCCTATTCCATAGCCTAAGCCTAAGCCTAAACCTAAGCAAAAAAATTAGTCTAAAGCTTAAACTGGCCCTATTACAGCTCCGCCTGTAAACGATCCGACCCTGTTCTATAACATGGGCCCGAAAATTTATAAGCTATATTTTTGTCGTTTTAGAAGCCAAAATCACGCCAGACCCAAGACAACGACCTCGGACTATTGAGTAGATTCCACCCTCGCAATAATTTCAAAATTTGTGGGTGCTCATATATTAGTAGTTTGAGCATAAATTACAAAATACCGATAATGGTTAAAAAACCTCGGCAACGTTTTATAAATATTGCATAGTACAAAGTTGATCAGGGGGTGAAACTTTGAAAAATTAGTATTTTGTAATGACGTTTTAGGGAGGGGGGGGTTGATGATAATACTGTTCCATTATATGGGTGGGTAAGTAAAGGGTCATAACGGATTTTTGGAAATGGTCGCCAAGTTGTTTAATTATTTCAAAGGGCACGTTCGGTGTGTTTCCAGCTGAATGAGATGGTCAATATTCCGGGCTCCAAATTTCTGAACGAGTTAACCCTTAAATCTCGAACTGGCTGCTATACCCACTTGGTACGGGTTAAATGTAAAGTTCAGTTTTAAATTTTTCAATTAGCGGCTGATTATGTAAATTCCTGTCATAATTGACTCGAGTTTAACGAATACATCGAAATAAACGCAGTGCATTTTTGCCCGTGATTGGTTTAGGCTTCTACTTTAAGAGCGTAGCTAATAAGGGTGTCTAGGGGCTCAACCCTTTCTTTCGTTGCGATGTTTTGTCCAAGGGAAAAGACTAATTTTTTGATTTGGTAACATAATAAACTCACTTAAAAAAGTTTCAATTATCTGGGGGGGGGGGGGCGTATCCACTGGATGAAAAATGTGGGTCCGAGTTCTGAACTAAATATAATTGCTGATCTTGCCAGCAGTAGCAAATAACTCTATAATATGGTTGCACTCGCTGTACACGCAAGCCCGTAGCCAGCTCACCTTCCTAGGGGGGGCAAAAAATTTTCAGGAGGGGCATTCAAGGGTATTTAATGACTTACAAGCAAGATTGAGCAACTTCTTGGGGGGGGGGGGGGCAAAAATTTACCGGGGGGGGGAATTCGCGTTGAAATGTCGTAAATACTCAAGATGCGCGGACTGAGGAAACTAGGGCTATGCTTTCTGGATGGATAAGTCTAATCAATATTAGCCTGAGTGAATAATCACTCTTAGACAAGGGTAAATTAGCTAAAATTTGCATATTATAAAATGTACCAGCACGTGTTGCGTTTTTGCCAGACCTTTGCTGTATTTGATGCGGGAGTCGACGTCACATTCAATGCAAGCAACGTGCTGGTCAACACTCAATTATTTCGTTAACCGTAGAAATCCTGTTAGACGAATAGCAGGGGAAGAAGGTTTATTGTTGATAGAATTTTACCCCCCGTCAAAAATCGTGGGTGGCTAAAAACGCAACACACGCAGGGTACATTATTTCTTCCATAGGTGCAATGTACTCAGTGGCATACTCTTGCTAAATGGAGTGATCATCAACTCTTCATATTAGTGCTATTATCGAAATTTTGGGCTCATGTTACTTTTAGGGCCATCCCGGTTTCTGGTTGCTTTGTAAAAGAGTAGGTTTACATTTTAGACTACATTTTTTTGCTTAGACTTATGCTAAGGCTTAGGTTTAAGGAAACGCTTTTGCAACGTTCAGGATTAAGCTTAGACTTAGGAATACGCTTAACCTACTGCAACGGCCTAAAAAGTAACATTGGCCAAATATTGTAGAGCTCTTTCGTGTTTTCACATCAGCTCATTTCATTGTATTTTCAGTAATGATATATTTGATCAAAGTCAAATTTACTTGTAAATTTCAGTACCAAATCTTAATACAAAAGGTATGATTCTGATCCCGAGTTGCGGACATGGCCTGTCCGGGCTCATGTGGATCCGTCAGGGCGTTGTTTGTTTTAGCATCTTTCAAGCTATTATCATACGTTGTTTTTCAGTGTCTGAAATGACAATTAGCATAAGAACAAAAAAGTTCTGAATAGCTTCAGGCACGGATATACCGTATCTGAATACTTTATTTTGCCAATCTTTCCGTCTATAATTGCTGTTCAAATTTAAAATTGGGGCGTTTTTTCAAAATATTGAATTTTTCAATATGAAACTAACTTAAGACTTTGAAAATTAAGTATAAGATTGCAAGTAAGAAGTTTGCCTTCAGGGGCGTAGTATAGATATTGTTTTGAGACCGTAAGAATTGATTAACAGTTTTTGTTGCGAGAGATATGCTTCTATACTCCAGTATAGTTTATTTTGCTTAATAGCTTCGTTGTATGATTATTTCAAATTATTGATAGGTGTTGTACACATTTGAGAATATATCTATTTATTCTGCAATGATTGTCGCTATTTAGAGTTTAATATAAATAACAAATACCAGTCATCCGTAGTTGAACACATGTGCAACTCTCCTATTATACTGGGTTTTGACCTATGTTCAAGCGTATTTGTTTTTAAACAAGTGTTGTCTAAGCTTTGAAGCTTAAGTGACAACTCAGGATCGGTCCCTGTGGAAGAAACCCGCAGCTACAAGAAGGCGAGGGGGCTGCTCCATCACGCACACCCCCCTTGACCGATAAAATTCTCGGCCCAATGTTACTTTAAGGGGCGTCCAGGTTTCTGGTGGATGTATAAAAGAGCAGATTTAGATTCTAGACTACTTTTTTTGCTTAGGCTTGGGCTTAGGATTACGCTTAATCTACTGTTACCGCCCTTAAAGTAACATTGGCCAATTTCTCAATAGCATAAGAAGAATTCGACGTACAAATATTTTGTTTTGCCCCTATAAATCTGCCTGCGAGTCTCAATACCTGGTTGTAGACCGTGACCGGATAGCGCGGACGGGTTAATTCAATTAACGGATGCTTTTTAAAGCTAAAACCGTTGCGCATATGTTATAAATGAATTTAAGTAGACTTTTGAAACCGGATTCGACAAACCAGGGTATTTTTTGACTCTAAAAACTGTTCAATTGACTCTAAATGTTTGCGCTAAATTTAACCTAAAATGAAACCGAGTTAAGCTTGGTAGGTTAAAAAACGCTCGAATAGAACATGACAGGCAAGGGCGGAGCCGGGATTTCGTGGTGAGAGGGCATTTGAAAGTTTATTGCAAGCGAGAGTATATAGTGATATATTTTGGCCCATGTAAAGGTCAGGGGCGGAACGTTGTTCTGTGGGGCGGCAATAGAGTAAGATTTAATTCGTACGCTTAAGCTTAGGCATACGCTTAGGTTTTAGCTTTCGAATATACTCATTCTTACGCTTAGGCTTAGGCTTTGGCTTAGACGTAAGAATATGCTCATTCTTACGCTTACGTTTAGGCTTAGGCTTAGGCTTAGGCTTAGACTTAGAAATATGCTTATAATACTGTTCCGCCCGAGTTCTTTACATTGGCTCATGTTTTGAACTGCAGTATGCATCATGTTTAATTGCAAAAATAACATTTTTCTTGTTTTCAAAAATTTTACTAGAAGAATGCTTGTAGGCTTTTATTGCTAATCTTGTATAAGCTACTGATAACAGATTTTTGTCGCAAAAATCTGAAATCAGCAGCGTACGTTTAATTTTTAGCTACGCGAGGTGTGAATAAATGGTGCCGTAAAGCATAATATTGATTAACGATTGAGCTTAAAAATCGAATTTTTTAAAAATTCAAATTTCGCAGTGTACCGATCGTGAGCGGTTCGTCGAGGCTGAATGTGGCAAACGTTTGACAAAATCAAAACGGGTCAAATGCCTGTTTGAGGAGGTAACCAAAAAGCCGCCGCTTTTCCCTCGCTCCGACGTTGCGATCTAGCGATACGAACATTAGAATACCAGAGAACCTACAGTATTCATTTAGCTTGCAAGTTTGCAAGTCAAATATTTTCAAAACTGATGATAAATGCTATACACATTTGAAAATGACCATGAATTGGGTGTTGCTGTATCGTGTGTGACTTTGAAAAATATGCGAGGTGCCCTGTCTCACGGGTTGATAACATGATCTGTATTCGAAATACAGATATTATTTTCGGACCGGCAGATGGTTAAATATTGGTTGTATAAATTCAGCTATGATGAAATGGTGTTTTTTTTTGTATTTTCATAAATATATCTTCTTTATTTAATATATTCAACGTTCTGTTATACAAAAACATAATTAAATGGAACATATGAGCAGATGGGTCCAAGCGTGAAAATTTGAGGGATCAATTTTGAGCTCTCAAGACCGAGTGTTTTGTGGTTTGATCACTCGCTCAGGTTTAGGCTTTTGTTTAGGTTTTGGTTTGCTTATATTGTAATGGTTAGGCCAAGGGCTCGTATTCTTAAATGTGTGTAGCACCTAATTGCCAGTTGGTGACAGGTTTTGTAGCATTCGTACCAGTAACAATTGACGCTCAAACTTAGACGCATTTTTGGCAATTGTTTGGCTCTACTTGTGTACCAATTTTGTGTTTAGTAACTGCAATAGTTAGCGAGTTTTTGGAAAGTTTTTACTAACTGATGATAGGTGCTATACACATTTGAGAATATGGACTTAGGTTTTTATCGTATTGTAGTATTGATAGGTTTTAGTCAGGGGGGTTGACAGGGTTTCGTTCTGAGCGGCATAAACCGGTGTGGATTGCCGCTCGAGAGCGTGCGCAGAAAGCGAGAAAAACAGTCACACTTTTAATTGTGCATTTTTCTCACGTTTTCTTATTGGACGTTCGTGGTTTTGACTTGAATTTTCCGGATTGTTTTAGGTTTAAGCTAAAGGTTTAGGCTTAGGTTTGATTAGTTTGCTGTTAATATTCAGGTTTATTCTAACAATTTTTCACATTTCCTATTTTGCTTAAACGCCGGTATCGAAGATGGTTAGTTTTTAAGTGAATGGTCCCTTGAGTTTAGGACCCGACGCTGCCGGCTAACGGTGAGCTTATGGGGGGTTGTTTGTGGTTGGTTTGTTTAATTAATTGTTTAAGGTATTTGGTGGTGGTTTTTTTGTTGGGTTTTAATAATTGTTTTTTTTTTGTATTTTGGTGTGTTGTTTTTGTTTTTTTTTTGTTGGGGTTTTTTATTATAGTGTGGGGGTTTTTTTTTTTTTGAAGAGGGGGTGTTGTTTTGTTTGTTTGGGTGGGGGGGTGGGTATTTTATTATTTGTTTTTGTTTTTGTGGAGTTTTTTTTTTTATGTGGTTGTTGGTGTATTTGTGTTTTTTGAAGCGACTCGGACGGTAGCGGTTAGGAATTTGCTGGAAATTGACGATCCTGGAGCCGTTTAAGTTCGCGAATACGAGTGGTTATTAACGAAACAAACTGCACACGAGTATAACACTCGTCATTGGGTCTCCTAACAGCGGAGCGGGGTTGGTCTTCTGGGATCCGCAAGTATCCGCAACCCAAAAAGTCGATTTACCGGAAGTCAATCGACAATAAAAGCACAGACGCGGAGTTGTATCGTGTTTACGCGGAACTCCAAATTCATTTTGGGATGCGAGAAAACACAACCAATGTGTTACTAATCGTTTAACCGGATATATACCAGCCCGAGATATCGAAATATGTAAATTACTCCAATAAGCCTAATCGATGCTAAGCGATACGTTGTCGAAACAGGTTTACGCCTCAACGTAAACAAAGGGTAAACACCAAAACGGATTTATTCCGCGCTGCCGGCCCGAGACGGAAACCATCCATTGCCGACAGCTGTTTATTGTCCAACAGGCAGTAAATAAAAATTTAGACGCCGTATAGTTTTTGAATTCAACTGAAACATTTCTTAGAATTTTATTCAAGTTTTATTTTAAAAATTTAAATAATATATACTACTTTGACATGTAGCAGTAATTGAAACAGATGTGAAACATCATTGTCTAATTTATTTTCCAACAAAAATAGCGCTTTTTTTAAACAAATTTATATATTTTGTATACAAACTCCGCCGACAAATATGGATTGGCCGTATTAAGGTGGGGCTATATTGTAGTGACCCGAATAAGAAGGGGGACTGATATTTGTTTGGACTCTCCAGAAGATACCCTTTTTGTTATTCGGTTACGGACTGTTACTTATTTTCAACCAGCACTCCGCCACCCTTCCTTACTGGTATATATCCAGTATTGTAACTATCTGTTGAATTAAACATTTTTGCCTTGCATCAAAAGCTTGAGCGATAATGCAAGGTTAAACTTTGGAATGTTGCTTTCAAAACTAAGTGCACTTTGAAATTTCGAACTCAAGATTATTTGGTCCTGGAGTCATTTATGCGCTACAATTAGGGTTAATTGACATTTATGGACTCTAATTAAAATATAGGGACTATATCCGCTTACGGACTCTTGTTACAGATACGGACTCGTATTGATTAGGACTCACAATGGTGACCCCTCCGCTTACGCCGCCCTTCCTCACCGTGCTGCGCCAACCGTCATCGTGCGGCGCCGTGCGTCACCGTGCGGTAGCGTACACAAATAACTCACGTACGATAACGTATGGTGACCGTCGGCAACGGACGCGCCGTACGGGTGACGGACGGCGCTGGACGGTGCCGGATATCAAGTATAGCCAAACCTTTAAACGGCAAAAAACACAACGCGCGCTGGTACATTTTGTACGACATTAACTTTTTGGCTAAATTTGCATTTTCTTGTCCGAAGGGCCATCGTGCGAACTGAGGGCACGAAAAGAATTTACAGAAATTATAGCTGGTTATGGTTAAACCAATTTGAGACTCTGATATTTAATTGAAAGCATTTCAGAGATTGTAATTCTAAGTTAAGCAGTACCATACAGAGCCCTTCACGAAAATTTAACTGCGGATGCAGTGGGACTCGAATCCACGACGTACGGATGACCGGTCCGCTGCTCTAACCGCTCAGCTTTCGCGCCATGCAAACGTTTCGCTACAATGGCTCTATATACCATGAGCTTGGTACTACAAGATACGTTGCGTGCGGTAACAACTCGTCGAACGGCAAACTTGTCACTCGGTCAAATTGCCAAATCGACGAGATTTTCAATTACAAGTTGTCTGTCGACGAATTGTCGCGATACAGGAACATTTTGGTTAATTCGATGCAGTTGTAGCATTCAACATTGTCGGTTGTTTTGTATTTTTACACAAGTTTACGTTTACGAAAGGTTTAAAAGTGTTTCAAATATTGGACAAGTTTCGATGTTTTACTGTCACCCTTTCTCACATAGAGTATACTATGAGCAAAATAGCGCATCGTGTATACATCAATACAATACGCATCACGTAAACACCTATGCTCACTTTATATCTCCACAAGACATGAGAGCCTCTTCGACCTCCAACGTCAAGTTACCATTGCTGAAAAGCAATGGTAATCGACTCTCAGCCGAGAGATTGGTGCTTCGAATCCTTGCTTGAAATAGCAGCTTTGAAACAAAATAGAAAATATTCGTGTGAGAAAGGGTTTGAATTGTTGTGAATATTCTGAGAAAATTAAAGTGTCGCCAAACGCGTAGCTAATATGAACTGTTGTGACCCGAATGAGGGGGTAATAAGTGGTGGGACCCCATTTAGAGTCCAATCAATTGGATTCCGTGTTCTAATAAGAGTCCGTAAGCGGATAGAGTCTATAAACCCTAATTTGAGCCCATAAATGTCAATTATCCATAATTGCAGCGCATAAATGAGTCTTGGACAAAATAAATTTGAGTTCGAAACTTTAAAACGTACTTAAGTTTTGAAAGTAACATTCCAAAGTATAACCTTGCATTGTCGCTCAAGCTTTTGATGCAATGCGAAAAACGTTTTATTCACTGGATAGTTGCAATACCGGATATATATCAGTAACGAAAGGTGGCGGAGGGTGGGTTTAAAATAAATAACAGTCAGTAACCGAATAACAGGGCGGTACGCTCTGGATAGGCCAAATAAATATCAGTACCCTTCTCTTATTCGGAAACTACAGTACACCTTAGTATTTTCACCTTGAGCTTTACTAAAACAACGTTTTAGCAACATATAAATATTTCTTTGAAGCGAACCGCAGTTTAGATTGATTATTACTGTATAACTTATTCCATTAATAAAAAGCCATTAAATGATAAAGTTTAAATTTCTAAAAGTCTTTTGAGAATGTTTTTCTTAATTTTCAACCATACGACATTACGGATTCAAGGAAGCTTACACCAGGACTTACTAGTTATATTCTTGCCTTGATGGATCGGTGACCAAGCGGGACCAGTAAATGTCAGGATCTGTTCGAAGTGAATTTCTGTACGTTTACAATTACTCAAAAATCTCATCCGTATTTCAGTTTTGTATCGGACGGGGCGAACCAAAATAGCGCTGGTATTTGATCAGGAATCTTTTTCGGTTATTCCTTCCAGTCGGCGTTTACCAAAAAGTTAGACAAATTATATATCATTGTACTCTTCATTGCGGGGCTGAGTTGAACGATGTAACGAGTTATACACAAAGAGCTGGTTTGGTTCACTACAGCGATTTGGACCAGCGGCAAAGTTGATTTGACTATAACTCGTTAGCCAATCGTATAATTATGGGAAATTAACAGGATTCCAGTCAGGTCTGCACAGTGGCGTCCCGAGAAATTTTGATTGGAAAGGTCCGCATCCCACCAGGTCCGTGTCTTAAATTTCCACCTAAACATAAACCTTAAATCGGTTAATAGTGACGGATTATGAGGTTAACCCTGATCCCCAGTTGGCTCCGACACCGAATTCAGAGTTATCTTTTAGGTTCTTTAAATGTTTTTGGCCGGCTGCTGAGTAACTGGTTCAGACAGCACAGTTTGCGGTGTGACTACGACTTGAAGAAAGTATCGCGAGCGAAAAGCTTGACCCTATTATCTTTAACTCTTGTACAGAACTTCAGTTTGGAGTCTTTTTGGGTGTATTAGAGAGAGCGAAGGCTCGTAATCAGGCTTTCGAATGGATTTTGAAAAATTCGCACGAGAAGCCAGTGAGAAGCTACACATTGTTTCAGTATTAAACCCCGCTGTAACAGTCTCAAAACATTTCTTTATAGATAAAGGGCTGGGTCTAAGGCACCAAACCGAAACGTTCACCCCGGTCTAACGCTTGTGCAAATGTGAATCTTGGCACAATTTTATTAACCATCTTTAGGGTTTTAAGCTGGTAATGTTGGGGAATTTGAACTGGACGGCTTTCGTTGAACAGCGCCGCATGAAGATTGCGTGAGAATAGGAGCTCACGAATGCTCAAAATTGCAAAAAATTTTCAAAATCACACGATTTTTGTGCGAACACACGCTGAAGAGATAACCAAAAACACCAACTTTTTAGTTGGTATTACAAGAAATGCAAATTTTTACACAACGTAAAATATTAAAACACTTAACAGTAACTCTTTCCTGACTGGAAAGTTTAAAAACCGGGTGGAGACGGTTAAGTCAATCCGGAACCGACAAAACTCAAAACATAAGCCTCGGTTTTCATCAAATCAAAATTGATTTGAGTCTACGGTTATCAACTTTTTATCAAACTTTGTCAAAGGTTCGGTGTTGGGCAGACAACTGTTAGAACACCTACGCTGGGCCCAAAATGAGGGACAGTTTGCGTAAATGCAAAATGCGTGGGCGACGGCCTGCCTTAATCAACCGGTGATGCTACTGGTAACCGACTTGTGTGCTGAGTTAAAAATTAAACATTTTTTCAGGGTAAATTAGCTATAAAATGGTGAGCTATACAAGACAAGCGTAACAGTTTTGAGTGAATTTTTGGTTTATAAAATAGTGGAAAATATTTTTAAAACGAAGCCGAAAAACATTAATATTATTAACCAGCGCTTAAAATGAACTACAGTAATTTTTGGAGCGCAACAGAGCTTTGGAACGATTAAAATCGTAGCTTTTGGGAACGAAGAAAATTGTATTTTTGAATCAGCCTATGATGACAACAAAAATAGCGTAGGAGGTAGACAACTTACCCCACGTAAGCTGGTTAAATTGTGATTATATTGAATTTTTTGCCACGGTTCCCAAAGTTTAAAATGATACCGATATTTGGAATATGGACCGGTACAAGCAAATTGAGGGTTCCCTCCAGCTAATTTGTGGCTGCCACCACGTGTGACTTTCATGCCAGTAGGCGTGGAATGTTTTGATACTGCGTTTGAAGAAAGTTTATAATTAATATTTTTTCAAAAAATTCTTAGCTGAGCGATTTTATCGCAAGTCTGTAGCCGGCACGTCCATGCTGATGGGGTCCAAACAGTTTCATCAGGAATAGGAGTAGATTCCAAACGGCTTACAAAGCTAAACAAATGGGGCTAAAGTTGTTCTCAGAGGGTCAAAAGGTTTTGAAGGTATCTGTAGCCCTCATTGCCTTTCCTTACAGTTACCCCTGTTCTAGCGGAAAAGGTTTAAAGCAAAAAAACGTGAGCCAGCAAAAACCGTATACAGGTTTGGATACACAAGAAATAAATAAAATAATTTGATTTTAAGAATAATTTTAATCAAATTTGGTAAATTTGTTAATTTGTTGACAATTTAACTTTTCAATTGGTTCCGTTGGTGTCCGAAATTCTTGACGTTTGTCTAAAATTGATCGCCAAAATTTACTGTCAAATAAGGCAGTGTCAAATTTTAAGCTCGGAGTAGGATTTTTTGACGCTGGAGTCAAAAAATATTTTTGTTGTTGAAATTTTTTAAAAGCAGGTTGGGGTTTTTTGAAGTTTCCGTACACTGCAAAAAATGATGAGTCAAATTGACTCTCTCCGAAATAGGCTTTGCGGGACTACACAAACAGTGTCAAATGCGACTTCGCCACAGTCAAATTCGATTCACAGAGTCGCTTAGTGAGTCGAATTTAACTCTGGCGGAGTAGAATTTGACTCAGTTTGTGTAGTAGGGAAGAGCCTATTTCGGAAAGAGTCAATTTAATTAACTCACCATTTTTTGCAGTGTATCAAAATTGTCGCATCTAAAATAAGTCAATCTTCGGTTTGTCTCCTTGTGGAAAAGAACAGGTTCGGATTACAAACCGTTTTAGATATTTTCTGGATAGATGAATAGCTTCCAACAGAAATAGCAATTAATTGGACCACGTAGTTGCACGCAGATGCGTCCTCGGAAAACTATATTTGTATATTTGTGGAAGGCATCGAGTATTCAAGATTGTTTACTTTTACACCGTGTCTATTGGGGGAGAGTGTACCCACCGAGTTTGGGGGATCGTCCCCAATGCCCCCCTCCCTCGTGGAGACGTCCTTGGTTGTGCCTAATTTACACGTTAGAATCATTAATTGCTTAAAATTATTGAAATGACCAGAATTTGGTCTAATTTTAAAAAAAGGGCCTAAACATTCGTGGAGTCTATCGAAATACCAGTCAGTTTACGCTTTAGACTGTTTAATTGCTTAGGCTTAGGCTTAGGAATATGCTTATACTACTGTTCCAGCCTTGTTCTATACATGGGCCGTTATGTCTATGAAAGTAATACAGTCCAAGATATCTAAGCGTAACTGGGTAAGAAAATGTACAGAAACCAAACTTGATTAGGAAGTTCTGTCGAGTGCAGCTGTATTCAAAGGCGGATCCATAAGTTTTTGACAGGGGGGCTGGCTGGCAAATGTTAAGAAACGCAAAAAATTGTAACGTAGAGGGACCTTATCATTTTATCGCCAAAAAACTTTCTGAGGGGGTAACATTGTAATGTAGAGAGACTTTACCTTTTTATTACAAAAAAATTTCTGATGGGGGGCGTACCCATAACCCCCACACCCCTGTGGATCCGCTAGTGGCTACAGCTTGGCGACCATAGTTGCCGCTGTTCGAGGCACGGGGAGAGGGCGTAGTTTTACACCGGTTTGAAAGTCTTCGCAAGTCGTTAAGTTGAAATCAGGTTCGTTTCGTCTAATCTAAAAACAAGGGTACACATCCCCAAGTGCGAGCGAGATGAGATATATAGTGTAAGAGACCTCCTAGTAAAGCGAATTCGAAGCCAAACGCAATTTTAATAATTTGCATGATCGAAACTGTTAGTTTTACAGCAAATTGTGCATCCTGCAAAGTTTAGCGACTTCATTATTGGCACAGAAAGACCATTGCCCCCCCACCTCCATTGAATGTGCCGCTGACCGAAATAATCGCCTGACGTATATGACGTCACTTTAGTCCCCTCCATTGAATGTGCCGCTGACCGCAATAATCGCCTGACGTATATGACGTCACTTTACTCCCCTCCATTGAATGTGCCGCTGACCGAAATAATCGCCTGACGTATATGACGTCACTTTAGTCCCCTCCCTTGAATGCGCCGCTGACCGCAATATCCGCCTGAAGTATATGACGTGATTTTAGTAGTTTGTTTTTAATAAATGACGTATTTTTTATTTAAGAGTTCCGGGCTGATTTTTTTAAATTGGGTTTTGGATCAAATTTCAGTATTGAACTAATCTTGCCGCGGTCTACGTCTCGCTGATTGCGTTGTTATTATTTTATTTAAGGTTTGTCTAGAAATCAGCTGTAAGCATCGGAAACGGGGAACGATGCTAATCACGGGCATTTAAAAATCGAGGGAACCAGCGGAGGCACAACCATTCTATGAAATTTTGGCTCTTCAATTAAGAAAAGTTTAAATCTTGCTTATAAGGCGTTCTGAATTTTTTGCATGCCCCTCCTTAAAATTTTTCAGCAACCACGGGATTTTATTTCGAAACACTTTAAGCCTTCGAAACTTTAAAGCATACTTTAGTTTTAAAAGTACATTCCTCAGTATAACCTTGCATTATCGGGCAAGCTTTTGATACATGACAAATAAACGTTTAATTCAGCGGATAGTTGCAATAACGGATATATATCAGTAACGATTTGAAAACTCCATTTTGATCCAACAGCAAACTTTGTTCACAATGTGTTTGGGATTTCGCTCGCAGTTTCCTCACTACGCATGGGATCAACAAAACAATTTCCCGCTATTTATGGTACTCAAGCTTATCCATAACCGAAATGGCCCATGTAAAAATCAGGGGCGGAATGTTTTTCTACGGGACTGCAATAGAGTAAGCTTAAGCTTTTGACTAATTTATATTTCTTGGTTTAGGCTTAGGCTTAGGTTTAGGTTTAGGAATAGGCTCATTCTTACGCTTAGGCTTACGCTTAGTATTATGCTTATAATACTGTTCCGTCGTGTTCTTTAGATTGGCCACCGAAATATGCGCTTATTATTCGAGACCAGATGTCGAAGAAACCATTTTAAAGTTTTTTCTATTTCGTAAGGCGATAAAATGTCTTTACAACGGGGTCACATCTTGCAGGTCAGAGGTGCGGTCTCAGATACCCTAGGGACGGCCGTGGCATATATAAAAAACCAACCTCGGATCCCCCGTACCAGAAAATATTACATCCGCTGCTGTTTCCGTCACAAAACAGGTTACCAGCAATGCATTTTTTCTAACAGATGCATTTGACAATGAGTTGAACACAGGAATGTTTTTATTGTTTTGTTTGAGTCAAACAAGTTGAAGGTGCTGATAATTTAATGTTGAACCTCACTGAAAGATTTTGCTCAAGACTCGCTCGCTTGTTCTTTATACATGGTATTTAATTTTGTGCACCTGTTTCAAATTGTACCCGTAGCTGGAGTAACATGGTTATGGGGCAGAGCAATTTCATCAAAGGCATTTGAGCGATTTCACTACACTTTCTGCCAATGTAAACAATAGGGGTGGAACAGTATTATAAGCCTAAGTCTAAGCCTATGCCTAAACCTAAAGCGTAAGAATGAGCATATTCCCAAGCGTAAGCTTTAGACTAGTCTAAAGCATAAGGTTACTCTCTTCCTGTTCCATAGAAAAACGTTCCGACGCTGATCTTAACATGGGCCACACTTTCTAGCAGCTGAGCTAAAAAAATTTTCTCGAGGGTCCAAAATTGTTCTAAGCGAGCTAAGCCCTTGTGGCCATGTCATAGCTACGGACCGTATCGTGGTTTCTTCGTAATTTGAATAGACAATTAATATTAAATGGTTGCAATAAACAAGAAAATTCATTATTAACGTAGTGAATGGCATTCGAAGAATTTGTCAAAATTTTACAAGCTTTTAACTCATTGGTTCGATAATTGCATAGCTAATAATCAACTGGTAATAGGTACCACACACGTCTGAGAATACGATCAGTGAACAACATTTCAGGCAGACAGGTGCACGGGGGTATGTAGATATCCCTAAAGATCAGTAGAATGACAAATTATACGGCGCATGCTCGTAGCCAGCTCACCGTACTTGGGGGGCGAAAAATTTTTCAGGAGGGGCATATAAGAGATTTCAAAGACTTACAAGCAAATTAAAAAATTTTCTAGGCGAGGCAAAACTTTTCCAGGGGGGCTGAGCCCACCTAGCTCCCCTCGTGGTTACGGGCCCATATGGTTGAATAGATTTACCTTTAATATTTTCTCCACTGGACCGCACCTGGACTGCCTTATCTCGGCCGGCGACAGTACGCCAGTGAGGTCAACTATGATCCACATCGACTAACCACCTGAGGCCAACAAACTCAAATCACAACAAGCCAGTGGCGTAGCCAGCAAAATAATTCACGGAGGGTTTTTTCACGTGTTGTAATATATTTTGCATTTTAGTATACGACCATTGAAGCATAGTTTTATATTTGAATAATTTTCATAAACCGAAGACACCTTAAATTTTTCAAATTTTGAAAAAATTCTGGGGTGGGGCGAGGTAAACGCCCGTCGTTGCGTCCCTGGCATGAAACGCGTGCTGCGACACAACCGTGCGGTGTTCCTTTGATGGTAGACGAGATTTGTGCATGGTTGTATGCTAAACCGGTATATACAATAGCAGTAGTCTCATGGCCGGTTCTGATAATAAAGCTTAAATAATTAAATTAATTCACAATGTCACAAACATTGACTCGACTCTGAATTCAGATCTATGATGCGTGTTTAATAATTCAATTATACGACATCATACAAAACAGCGAAAAATATATCTAAAACACAAAAGCTTCTTGTTTGATCTTTTGCTTGCTATTTTTTCTGAAATGTTTCAAAGCTGACGGTGTACGAGGTATTTAAGGTTAGACGATCAACAGGGTCGCCACTGACGTACCCAATTCCCCGCTGTTCCTTTAAATCTTGGTGGCCAATGTAAAGAACAGCGGCCGAACAGTATGATATGCATATTGCTAAGCCTAAGCCTAAGCCTAACTCGAAACCTAAGCGTAAGAATGTGTTTGTTAGCAAGCGTAAGCCTAAGCCAAGCAAAAAAATAGTCTAAAACTTAAGCTTACTCTTTTCCAGTCTCACGTAAAAACGTTCCGCCGTTGATCCTTACATGGGCCATCTTGGCAAACGAGGCCCAAATATTACGTGAAAATGGTATTATTAGGCAGCTATGAACTCGTCAACATAAAAGTTTATGCCGATTAAACGGTTTTATAGTTTAAGTTTTTAGAAAATAAATAAAAACGACACGAGCGAAGCAAGCGAGAAGTTGAATTCAATTTTAACATTAATCATGTCAGAATATGAGCTCAAATTGTGAGGCTCAACAGAAGCTCGAGACCCCTCCCCCAAGTGGGGGGGGCATAAAGGTTGAGTACGACCCCTCTTACTATGGAAGACTGATGGCCGTCTCTTACAGACGTTTCCCACCGAAGTTTTCCGTCAGCATAACAGAATCCTATGTTTAGAATCATTCTAAAAACCTTGTTGACTTTTCAAAAAAATAATCGTAAAAAGTTTACATGTACGTAAGCGTTGGGTTGAAGCCAAAAAAGTTTCAGTTATTAGGATAAACGGCGTACGGTCTAGACTGAATGGGCTGGGCAGGCCGGCTACTAACATCCGCCGGGCGTGGCTGGGTCGGCCGGTGCTTTTCAATTGCTCTTTCATAACCGCTATTACATTAACGCCGTCGTTGTGATGTTTAGGTAGATGTTATCAAAAATGTCTATACGTTATAAAACCGGAAACTACTGCGATATCGGCCCATGTTACTTTAAAGAAGGTCCAGGTTACTGGTAGGTCTATAAAAGAGTCAGATTACATTTTAGATTGCATTTTTTGCTTAGACCTAGGCTTAGGCTTAGGCCCTGACTGAGGAACACATTCTTGCAACGCTAAGGGTTAGGCTTAGCCGTAGGAATACGCTTAATCTACTGTTACGCCCCTTAAAGTAACATTGGCCACGATATCTGTAACAAATACCAATACAAGGTTACTGCAACATAATGCAATTATGTAATAAATTTTAATGAAAAACTATTTCATAACAGCTTAATTTTAATTTCGTTGGAGTTGAAAAATGTGAAAATTTTTTAAAATCAAAAACGTATTTTCGGGGACCCCAGTTCAACTTGTGATAAGCCTATTCAGATTCGATTAATCTATTTATCCATGATGCGGGCACAAGGTATTATATGCAAAATTCAAATTGATAGCTTTCAAAACAAGCGTTTGCGATGATAAAGTGCTAAAATGGCCTGAAGGCATCAGTATTGCGTTTTGAAGCAGTGGATTATTTAAATGACGGCTTATGACAGTGAAATTAATCACTTTATCTAAATTTTAATATCGGGAACGAATTCGCAACTCAATATCGTTTGTATATGGGGTAGGGTCCTTCATAGAGACGGTGGGTAAGATATATTTTCTTCACACTGATGAATGCTATCGATAAATATTAAATTGGCCGGGGGGTTGAAATGTCAGGAGAGGTGTCGTTCAGGCGATACCTCCCCCCTAGCAGCGGCTGTAATCGCCGGTGAACTTTTTTAATTTCTATTTTAAGTAATTTTAAAATATTTTAATTTTCAAATTTTTCAGTTTAGCCACAGAGGAATTCGGTTGATTATAAATTCCGAATTTCACGGACGGTTTGAAATCTTGTGTTAGCAGCAGTAATTTATTAATATTGAATTATTAAACCAAATTTTTGCGATATCGAAAATAGAATTATAATATCTGTATTTTATAATATTTTAATTTTTGCAGTTCTCTTAAGCTCAGGCCTGAACAACTCAGGTTTATTACAATTTTAACTTTCGGTCGATTTCAAATGTAATTTTAACAGCAGTAAATTATTATCATTTTTCTTGTTATATTAAAAACGCGATTTTTGGGACATTTTTTTCTAAATCCACACGAGAAATATTTTCATTTTCATTTTAAGTAATTTTAAGACAATTTTAAATATTTTTTTACAGTTTTTTGTTCAAGAAATATAGGCATTTCGTTTGATTATAATTTTGACCTGCAAGCGGTTTGATACCTGATTTTCCAGTAAATGCATTACTTTCATCTTGTGTTGTTAAATAACTATTCGTTAGTTACATTTGCTTAGGTTTAAGCTGTGTGGATTAAAGCTAAAAATAAAGCCTATTTCACAGGCAGGACCGAGGGCGGACAAACCAGGCCAGTATATCCTCAACAGGGATCAAAACCAAAATTAAGTGCTATATATTGCGGATTGGCTTACCGTAATAAATGGATGAAATTGAAGCTAAAAATTAAAGGTTATACTGTGCAGACAAATTAAGATTAAATAATTTTAATTTATATTTTAAAAAAGTTTATTGATTGTGAATTGGAGTTTGTATAACGTGTTTGGTGGGAGGTTTTGCAAAATTTGAACGGTGTAATTAAACGTCTATCAAATTTCAAACAGCTTACAGTTTATTGGCTACTAAACAAGTCCGAGTTTATTGTACGTAAGTAAACCAAGCTCTGGTAACTGGTTTGAAAACCCATCTCTAACTGGTGATAGTTGCTACAAACATATATACCAGGTCGGGCCCGTAGCCAAGAGGCGGGCAGGGGAAGCTCAGCCACCCTGGAAAATTTTGGCCCTCCTAGAAAGATTTCAACCTTGCTTGTAACTAAAAGCCTTGAATGCCCCTCCTGAAAAGTTTTAACCCCCCTAGCAAGGTGAGCTGGCTACTGGCCTGTATCAGGCTTTCTATATATTGTAAACAAAACCTTGCTAACGAAACGAGCTAGAAGCCAAACGCAATTACAGAGGCACATAAGTAAAAATTATATCTTTCTTAGTAAGAATGTTCTAATAAAAGAAAGCTACTGGTTATCTCCGCAACATCCGTTTGATCCGCGTTTAGGTCGGTAGCTGATATACGTCTATTTCCGATGTTAACATTAAATAACTTAAAGTTTGCTTAATCAGGAGCCTTTAGTAACAGATTTTAATTTACAGACTTTACTGTATAAGCAGGGTTTACTGTACTTGGTTGCAAGAATATCAAATATGTAAGTCCCGTGCACTAAGTCTAATTCGGGTTAAGTTTCAAAATTTTTGCAATTTATTTGTTACTAAATTAGGTAAAATTGCAATTTAACACACGTAGGGGTATGGATGGCCGCCGAGTGGAAAGTGGGTACGGATTTGTTTACCCGACCCGCGCTTGACCCACGCAAACAAATTTTTTTTTACCCGCGGGTAACCCGAGCAAAGAAGATCTACCCACGACCTGTTTTTCACACGCGCTTGAAGTTAAACCGGTATTTTAAAGATTGCTGGTGATTTGCGGTTTAATGAAGTTTTGCGATATGCCTGCAATGAATATTACAAATGAAATTTTTAGTAGAAACAACAAAATTTCAAACCCAACTCAATATAAAGCACGTGCAGCAAATAGCGTTGGTTTTCCACCTTAAAACTTAAAAGATTGCCGCGGCTAAAAACTGAATTTTTTTACCCGCGGGATAAAAATCCTTACCCGCGGGTATACCTGCGCCTTAAATTCTTTGCCCGACTCGCGTTTACCCGCGGGTAAGCGCGGATACCCGCGGACACCCGTGGGCAATATGTCACTCTGGATATCCGTTTAGATTTTACTATGGTCTAACATTTTGGATGGGACAGACTTTAAGGAACCCTTCAATTGAGACAACTCTACATTTTTCTTTAACATTTTAGTATCGCTTAGCTAAGTAAATTTTGAACAACTACTTAGCTAAGAAACAAATACGTGTTCACAACACGACTGTAATGAAACAATGAACTTTAACAGAGCGAAAATAACTATTACAGTGAATAACTCGTTTCGTATTATAGTTCTGGATGAGGTAGGGTACGTTAGTCTAAATTAAAACCTTGAAAATAACAACACCGTAGTAATAATTCCGTAGGAAACTTAACATTTTGAAGCGGAAAAGACTTAAAATTTGGCAGCACAAGCATGTAAGCATTTCTGATGGCTCACAAGCAAAGTGCGATAATTACAGTTTTTGCTGCTTTACAGTAATCGCAACAACCTTTCCGCTGTTGCTGTTAGGATGCAATTTCATAAAGCATTGCCTGCGAAGCGAAAACTTTTCTGTTAAACCTCCAAAATGATACAGGTTAAGCTAGTTTTGCACCCCTCTGAGAGGCTACGAGCATGCGAAAAATATGTGTTTTCAAATAGACATTTGTCAATATATTTCATTAAAAATTCAAACTGTTCAGAGGCAGATTATAAGCATATATATATTCTGAGAAAAACGCACAAAAGTGTTATTAAGCCTAATAGACACAAGACTCCCTATGCGCCATAGATGTCAAACAGAATTTAATTTTAGTAAAGGGAAAAAAATGAATACACTGTAACGCTATTTCATCAAAATAAGAGTAACAAGGGTGACAACATTCATTTTGGGTGAGTACCCCCCGCTTTTGAGATGAGCCCCTTGTACAACATTGAACAGGGTCGGGTCGGCTTACCGAGTAAACATACACAGGGGCACAATTCGACGCCAAATAAGCGTCAATTAAACGCGTAATAATTTTTTTGAATTCACAAGACAGATGGATTTTGCCAGAACCCTGGGGTGCCACTGCCCCGCATTCTCAAATGTATATAGCATCTATTTACCAGCAATGGTGAAAGGTAAGTACTGTAACATTTGGACCAGGAAATGTTTCACATCGAAATGTCGGCCCATATAAAGATCAGAGGCGGAACGTTTTTCTGTGGGACTGCAATAGAATAAGCTTAGCTTTAGACTAATTTTTTGCATGGCTTAGGCTTAGACTTAGGCTTAGGAAGAAATCGATTCTTACGCTTAGGCTTACGCTTAGGCTAAGGCTTAGGCTTAGGCTTAGGCTTATGCTTAGGCTTAGGCTTAAAATACTGTTCCGCCCCTGTTGTTTACATTGGCCGAAATGTTGCACACATTTGTTGTTTTTGACAGCAGGGGATTGGTTTGAAAATCCGTTGAAATTCCAGCTTCACAGGTTCAGTTTGTTTGAAACTCAAAGACGGCGATTTTTTCAAATTATATTTATTATAACCGCTTGAATACAAAATAGAAATAATGGAAAATACCTACTACACAAGGCATTGTCAATTTTTTATGGTGAGTCGCAAATTTTTCCCACCGACTGCTCTGGGGGTTCATGTCTGGGCACACCTGTGACTAAAGTCCCAAACGCCCCCATTTTTAATGAGAACAATTGAGTGAATTTTTAGTATTCTGTTTAGTACCAAAACGTTTCACATTCTGTTTAGTTTGAATCAAGAAGAGTTTATATCCGAGTTTATAGGAGTTCGTACACTGTAAATTCCGATGACTTGATTAATCAACTCAGAGAGCGCATTAGTCATTTCTGGTTATTCCTGAATTAAAAACAGTAAACCTTAACTCGCTCTGAGTATTAATTAAGTCACAATGAGTTAATTCAATTCAGAATTTAGAGTTCTGAAAGACCTAATTCAGAGCTCAGACTCCTGAGCGGATTCAACTCATTCTGAGTTAAAATCAACTCACTGGAATTTACAGTGTGTATGTAGAAAGTATAAACCTCTTAAATATCTGAGTCTTATGATATTTGACTTACTTACTTGGTTAGAATTTCAACGTGAGCATACATCAAAATTTGTTCATTTCCACGGCGTTTTGAAAACAGGCCAATGCAAGGAACAGGGGCGGAACAGTATTATAAGCATGTTCTTAAGCCAAAGCCTAAGCCTAAGAGTGAGTTTATTCCTAATCGTAAGCCTAAGCCTAGGAGTGAGTTTATCTCTAAGCCTAAGCCTAAGCCTAAGAGTGAGTTTATTCCTAAGCCTAAGCGTAAGCCTAACTCAATGCCAAGCTAAAAATAAGTCTAAAGCTTAAGCTTACTCTACTCTACTCCCACAGAAAAGCGTACCGCCCCTGATCTTTACATGAACCTGAAAATTGACAGTTTTCGTGGAACTAAAGTTGCCTACGGGACAATTTTGAATTCTAGACACTGTTACAATTATACACCTTCGTTTGCAAACGGTAGCAAGTTTGTTTACAAGCTTATGTGCCCAAATAAGCTTAGTTATCGGTTGTGTTTCTCTGAATTCCAAAATGCGACACGACGATTTTATGGACCCTGGCCGTTTAATGAAACTCGACCGATTTTATGCTCAATTTCAGGAATCAGGGTTTTGAGATATGAGAGTTTGAAAACACGTCAAAATTTAAGTCGTGGGACGTAAATCAATATTCCCACGATTGTACCACTTTGGCTGGATTGCAGAGCCGCGAACTCAGCTCAACCTCTGACTGAAACCGATTTTCAACTTAAGTTGGAAAACAGAGTTGAGTAGTTTCAATGAACGCTTATTTCCCCGTCGTGTATTTTCAGCAATATTTTTCACACTCTCCGTCACATTTTGCTACAGTGAACATAGTAGCAGGTTCATATCCAAGGGGGGCTCGCTCCCCCCCCCTCAAAAATTTTGGCCCTCTTTAGAAATTTTTCAACCTTGCTTGTAAGTCGTCGAAAACCCTTGTATGCCCCTCCTGAAACTTTGTTAGCTCCATCAGCAAGGTGATCTGGCTAAGGGCCTGCAAAGTCGATGCGCACAAATATAATGGCTTGCAGTTGTCCATCGTATAGTTCCAGAGTCCGCGATGTTTGTTTAGTTTAATAACTTTAAATAGTTTGTTGTTAATTTTTCTAATCAGATTCAGCATACTAACGTTGGATTAAAGAAGTATAAGAAATATATAAGCTGGAACATTCCACATACGTATTTTTGGCAGCATTCCAGCAGATTGTTTTCCGTATGCAAATTTGCTTTTATACTTCTAAGCGAAAAATTGTGGCGATATACGATTGTTGTTTACTTTTTCTTTGTGTTGTTACTGTATAAGGCGAAGCCTGTTTGCTTTATGCGTATATTTATCATGTATGTCAAGTTTTAAGATTTAAGTACAGACTTGTTTGAACAAATCCTTCTAAACATATGTCAAAACACTGTGTGTATTAAGTGAATTGCACATGTGTGCAACTACGGATTATACTAGTTTGCATAATTTGAAGAATTTTGGTTTTGATCCCTGTCCGTAGTGGGCAATTGCCTTTGACAGCCTGGCTGGATAACACACTTGCTCGCACTTTGCGACTTAAATTTATTTAAATTTTTGTTACTCGCCTGAATTTGTCAAACAAGCGTTTGAGATTAGTTGTAAAATTTCAAATCCCTTCGAGATTTATAAACCACGAAATTCAACGTAGCCACTGGCGGTCCAAACCAGAAGCAGCAAATCCAACAATTTCCAATGTGGGGACGCCGAGTGAACAGTGAACAAAAAAAAGCTCGTGAGCGAAGCGACCGAGAGGTCAAACGCAATTTTTTAACGCAATCGTACCATTCAAGTTTTGGATTTGATTTCTGTCGAGCGAGCCTGTGTATGGATGCTCCTGTTTAGATTCGCCAGCGGAACAGGCAGGTTTGATTCAATTAAAACCTGATGTATACGGAAGTGTGAACAGCAGCCATGACTCAAAAAATCGATTTTAAACAGACGCCCGGACCAAAATGAAGCGAGCATATTTTGAAAAAAACTACCGTTACTTAATATTCAGAAACACTGAGCGAGGGACAGTCCAGGTCCATTTTTCGTGTTCGACCTTGGCAAAAATAGGTTCATTTTTGGATCCAAGGATGGTTTTAAAATGGATTTTATTTTCCAACGCAGGGGCCGGTTTCGCCGATCCTTGCGGCCGGGGTTGTGTGGACGAAACTATTCACGGTCATGGCTAAAACTGGCAAACATTCACACATCTTAGAATAAACCATATCAGGCATAGTGTTGCACGCCTTCAAAACTGGCATTCGGGTGTTTGACCAGAGTGGACTATTTAAAGTAACCTTTTAGTATTGGTAGGTTTCTGTGCAGGGACAAAATTACAGTTCGCAAACCCCCCATCCTGCCGGTCACCGTGACGTCCATATTGTCCATCGAGCCCCATATAACCTGTCCACTCCCCTTGCGGTTCGCGCAACTCGAGTTCGTTTTACTAAAATCTTGCTTACTACAGAGTGAAAAAACTCTCTAGCGAAACGAGCGAGAAACCAGACAAACATTTTGAACGAACTCAAAGAACCGATTCGTGTAAGTTTTCGACTGAAAAAAGTTTTTGGAAATTTTTTTTGCAAACCATTGAGGGGGCCATCGCAGCCGCTTCCTTCCATCTGGTTACACCCCTGCGTACAACCACAATGTTCAACAAAACTATATATGTTCAACGTATTTATTTGCTACACTGTAAATTCCAGTGAGTTGATTAATCAATTCAGCTAGCGAGGAGGTTATTTTTGAATTAATATCACTAAACATTAACTCACTCTGAGTTGAGTTGACACTGTGTGAGTTGATTAATTAAATCAGAATGGGTTGAATCAACTCAGAATTATAAGTTCTAACAGTCCTAACTCAGACTGAGTGATTCAACTCATTCTGAGTTATAATCAACTCACTTAAATTTACAGTGTAGTTTGTAATAATGTATGTTAAATGCGCTTAGATCAAAGCAATTCCGATTAAAGTTTAGCTTAAAAAACATCAGGTAAGCATAATTGTAATATATCCCAATGTAAAATTCAATTTCAGCAAAACTGGTGTAAGGATTGTCTGAGTGCGGTTTAAAGCTTTATCCGCCAGAAATTGCCTACTGACCGACACTACTTGGAAACAGTGGTTAAGCTGTAGCCGTTCTGCCGACCCTACCAACTTGCTCCGCGATCCGCAAAGTGCTTAAAATTCCACGAAAACGAAACTCCGGTTCTCGATCTTGTAAAAAATTGTCCAGGTCTGGATAGAGACCAACGTCGTCGCTTTACCGAAACCATATCTGCCAATTGTGATATTACCTAATTATAACCCAAACGTGTTGGTATATCTGTAAGGTTTTAAAAACAATAATTTCAGGTTTGGCTAATTGCATTCATACGGACTACAAATTTTGAAACGTCAACGCAAAAAAAGGTGTTTTACACCGTTTGTTTGACGACGGAAACATTTTTTAGTCATTTTTTTACGATTAAAACATAAGAACGCAACAATTAATTAATATTAACCACAGGGGACAGAAATAAATTATAAAACAACGAAAATTTTTGTTCAGAATATACAGTTTGTTTAAACTACAGTCGATTGCAGCAGCATCTTCGCCGTTATGGCTGAATGTTTTGTGAAAAAATTAGCGAAAATTAACAAAATAAATTTGACACCAAAATATGATATTTTATATCTTACAATTATGTCATTGTAGAGTATAACAAAGACGGAATTGCGTCAAACAATAAAAAAAGTTTCAGTGCCAATCTGATTTTAAGACATTTTAAAGCCAATCTGAAATCAATACCGAACTGTGGCGTATTATCTTTCATCTCAGTAATTTTTTGTTACAAAATATTTTTATTTGACAGATTTTATTAATTTTCAAATATTTCTCTACGTCGTTTTGATTTTACAAGTTTGTGTCAGAGATATAATAAACGCATGTTCAATTCTGACAGACAAACGCCAAATGAATAACGACAAATGTTATCTGAAGGAAGTCCATAGGAGCGCGGTATCAACTATTAAGACTTTCAGAAAAACTCAAAAAATGGAATAAAAATTTGACAAAAATAACGTTTTTGTATAATTTTAAATTTGGTAAGATATCTGTAGTAAAACTGGGTTTTGGGGATTCAAGAGATTAACAAAACAGTGTTTCAATAAAGTAGGGTCAGTTGCCGGATATACGAGCTCATAGGCGTGGACCTTTCACAGCCATGGTTGTTTGCAAAACCAGCATCGTCGGGGGCGTATATTTTTACCGTCGGTCGGTATACAATACACCAAAATTGCGGCAGTTAACCGAATAAGAGGGGGAATAAGAGGGGGTCCCCATTTGAGTCCCAATCAATAGGAGTCCGTGTTCCTAATAGCGGTTCGTAAGCGGATAGAGTCTCTAAACCCTAATTAGATTCCATAAATGTCAATTATCCTTAATTGTAGTGTATAAATGACTCCAGGACCAAATAAAGTTGAGTTCACAAATTTAAAATATACTTAACTGCTATAAGTACATTCCTAAGTATAATCCTGCATTATAGCTCAAACTTTTGATACGAGACAAATAAACGTTTAATTCAACGGATAATTGCGATACAGGATATATATCAGTCACGAAGTGTGGCGGAGGGCGGGTTGTGACGTACCCTCTGGAGAAGCCAAATAAATATCAGTTCCCTCCTCTTATTCGGCTCCCTATAGGAAGCAATTTGTAAACTTTCCGCCCAAATTTTGATTAGGCTTAGGTTTTAAAAAAATGCTATGCCTAAACCGAAAACTTTACATGTGAGCGGAAGTGGACAATTGCTCCACGTGCGCTTTCATTTTTGGGAAGAACCATGAAAATTGTCATTTTTTACTCAAAATCATATCAGGGCTGAAGAGACGTACTTTTTTTATTTTGCCTAATTTTAGGTCACTTTTACCTAAAGGCATTTTAACAACAATAACTGATTTACATAATCCCACGAACAAATAGCGGCTCATTTTTTGCCGGGTGTAAAATGTTTCCGTCAATCAGTATATTTATTTGTGATTTGTTTACAAGTAAAAAAATAACTTATTTTGTAATTTATTTTGAATAATTTATTTTATATTTGGTATTTGAGAAGGCAAACACATTCGGCTGCAATTTTGACCGGATCGAAAAGAAACTTACCGTAACATTTTACACAATGAACTCTCAGCTGAATTGGAGGTGAACGGGACCGTTGGCAATCGGGAGCCAGGGAGGGGGCTCAGAACCTCCTGAAAACATTTTGCTTTCTTCCTTGGAAATTTTGGCCCACGTAAACATCCGGGGCGGAACGCGTTTCTGTGGGACTGCAATAGAGTAAGCTTAAGCTTTAAACTAATTTTTCTTTGCTTGGCTTAGGCTTAGGCTTAGGAATATGCTTGTCATACTCACACTATTCCGCCCCTGTTGTTTACATTGACTGAAATTTTCAACCTTGCACGTAAAGTAAACAAACACCCTCGTATTCCCCTCCTATAAAATTTTTAGCCCCTCCCTAGCAAGGTGAGCTGGCTACAGTCCGGGGTTGCGGTTATATGCCTTTGGTTAAGTGAACAAGCCGCAGCTTTATTATAACAAACACATGTAAATCTTTTGCAGTGTCTGCATTAGAAATTTACAGCATAAAAACTGTGATGAACTAATTGCAATCTGCATGCAATGTAATAAATATACAATGCGCAGTGTTTAACAATACGTCAGTCAAGGTAGCAACCGGAACATCAGACCTTTCAAGTAAGCAGCTGGAAAATCGGGCCTCCAGAACAGGGATCGAACTCTCAGCCTTAACGGATGCTTAAGCGAGCACTCTGCCTAAAATCCAACAAGTTGCCTTGTCTAAACGACACTAAATCTACCTTCATCGGCCAGAATTGACAGCTTATATCCTGCAAATCCTAGCAAGCAGAAATATTAAGCTAAAAACTCGTAGAAGTGTGCTTTATTATAGCTGAAACGTCCTGCAAACTGAGGTAATCTGTGTCATTAATTTGCAAGTAGCTTGCACGAAAATGTTTATAATCTCAGTTTATATACAGTTTATCGTTTGTATGGCACGAGATTACGGCCAGTCTTGTATTTTTAGCTTTCTACCAATCAGCGGTGTCCACTTTGAAAAATACTGCAGTGACCCGAATAAGAAGAGGGTAATAAGAAGGGGTCCCCATTTTGAGTCCTAATCAATAGGAATCCGTATCCATAATAAGAGTCCGCAAACGGATTGAGTCCCTTACGCCTACACTGTAAATTTCAGTGAGTTGATTTTAACTCCGAATGAGTTGAATCACTCAGGCTGAGTTAGGACTATCATAACTCAGAATTTTGAGTTGATTCAATTCTTTTTGAGTTAATTAATCAACTCATGAAAAGTCAACTCAACTCACAGTGAGAATTACCTCAAGTGAGAGTGAGTTATTGTTTACCGATATCAGTTCAGAAATAACCAACTCGCTAGCTGAATTGATTAATCAACTGAATGAAATTTACAGTGTAATTAGAGTCCATAGATGTAAATTATCCATTATTCTAACGCATAAATGACTCCAGGACCAAATGAAGTTGTGTTCGAAACTTTGAAGCGTACTTAAGTCTTGAAAGTACATTCCTAAGTATAACATTGCTTTATCGCTCAAGCTATTTAAACAAGACAAATAAACGTTTAATTCAATGGATAGTTGCAATACCAAATATATATCAGTAACGAAGGGTGGCGGAGGACCGGAGGGGGTTGTAAATAAACAACAGTTCGTAACCGAATAACAGAGGGTGTACCCTCATAAGAGGCCAAATAAATATCAGTCCCCATTCTTATTCGGGTCACTACTGTAAAAGGTTTTTTACGCGTTTTATTGTAATGGCTTAGCAAGACGTTAAAACATAAAAAACTTGAAACAAGTTTAAGATTAAGTGAAGCCAAACTCTGAAACTTTGGCTTTAAATTGAAAAATCCGTAACTGTACTCAAATTACCGTTTCAGCTTAGTAAAATCAAAAGTAGATGATTACTCTGTGTACAAGAATGTGAAACTTAGTTTGATATTCTGTACTGCAAAATGTATCGCTGGGTGTTGCGTTTTTGGCCGATTCCGCCTTATTTACTGGGGGTAGTTGACGTTTTAAGCGCAGAATTCGTGTGGTTTATACAATTGGAATATTTCAACGTATGAAAATGAAAACATCAGTAAACTTAACCTCTAAATAACGAGGGTAGGCCAAAAACACAACGTTCGCTGGGTACATTCTTTGTAATAGAATGCGTACAGTTGCACACTTTAGAAACTGGGGGCAGCGTTCCAGCAGATTGCCTTCCATATACAGATTTGCTTCTGTACTTCTAAGTGAAAAATTCTGAAGATAGAAGATTGTTGTTCACTTTTTCGTTGTTTTGCTATTGGACCCGCGCAGGCGAAAATTTGTATTGGAATTGAATACTCAATTGTCAATCAAGTTTCAAGCCTTAAGTACAGACTTTCTTGAAAAAATCCTTCCAAACATATGCCAAAATACAGTATATTTTAAGAGAGTTGCACATGTGTCACAGCTACGGATAGTATTGAATTAAAGTTAAATTTATCTTAAAATAATAACAATAACAATAATAGAAAAAAATTAATACAGGGTAAATGGCAACTATAGCAACAACACAAACAACAACAATCGCTCTGCTTAACGGAACCGGATCCGATACTGACATCATTGCAAAATCAGTTGCCGTAAGCTTAGGTCTTCCGGTATGTGCTTGTGGCGAAATTACGTCATCCGATGATACAGGCGACAGCGGCTACGCGCCGTACAACTTTTTCGTCATCATAATCACCGTTCCCATCGTTGCGACGTTTGGAATGATCACAAATCTGTTCAATCTTGCGCTATTCTCACGACCACCGCTGTCTGATTCGTCCGGTAACGTATACCTCGCTGCGTTAGCAGTGTCTGATTTTTTTGTCGTTTTTACTGGCTTATTTTTAATTTGGATGGATTCGGCACGAACGTATGTACCAATGTTGAATGACGTATTCATGAAATCTCTACCAGTATTAACTCTTGGTAATATGGCCCAATCGTGTTCAGTGTATTTTACGATTGCCGCAGCGACAGATTGTTTTGTTCACGTTTGTTGCTCAGCGGCTCGCAGTCGAAAATGGTGCCGTCCACGTACTGCAGTCGGAGTAATTGCAATTATAATATTTGTATCAATTGCGTACAATGCAGTACAATTTTGGGCAACTGTTGTTGTTCGCTGTGTAGCGACAACCCCGCCGTATGAAATACAGCAAGAAATTTGTCCTACGCCGTTGCTTGAAATAATTAACGAAGCGTATAATGTGTACGCAACGTCAATTTTGTTAACTTTTTTGCCATTTTTTCTACTTTGTCTACTGAATGGAATTATTATAATACGAGTTCATACGATTAAGCTGCGTCAAAGACGTCGACTGTCACGGCGAACACATCAACAACGCATTCAGCTTGAAACTGCGTTATTTTTACAGCAAGCGATGAGAATTAGCGATAAAAGTGACGAGCAACAAACACAACAACAACAGCAACCGCAGGAGAAACTACAAGAGCAACAACAACAACAACAACAATTTCAGCGGAAACAAAACAAAAATAACTACAATTCGAAGCCTTTAGCGGACGTTGACCCATGTTTGTATAGTTGGCAACAGCAACTAAAACAACAACAACAACAACAACAACAACAACAACATAAGCAGAACAACTATCGAACGCCATGGCTCGACGACACCAGCAATCAACCAATCAGTTCGCAACATGCAACTCGTCAACGACCTGACCAATTAGCAACTGCGACACCAACTCAACCGTTACTGCAACAACCAATCAGACCGCTCGACGGTCATAATCGACCGCGGTCGGCGTCCAGTCAGAATACGCGGATTGACGTTGACAACCATCGTAATTCTTCAGACATGATCGGCCACGAAAAATACGATCAGTTATTAAGGCAATTTGAGCCATCACTGCTACCCAGCCATTCAGACACTGACAGGGAATATCAAACTTCTACGCATCATCCAGACAGTTTGGGAAACGGTGGCGAAATGTTAGCTATGGACGGCGGGACCCAGGTTACCGGCCAACAACAAGGAATTTCCGACGGTCGGCAGTTACATCGAAACGAATCTCGTACAACGTGGGCACAAGACGAAAAATGTTCACAAATGTCACAAGATGATACGATAACAATGATAATGGTAATTATTCTATTTCTAGTTTGTAACATATTAAGCGTTATTATTAATGTCCTGGAAGCGTTTGTGGATGTTAATCCAATTATTATCCATTATATGGCCGATATGAGCAATTTACTGGTGACCATTAATTCTTCGTTGAATTTTATCATTTATACCGGATTCGACAGCGTCTATCGTGAAATGTTTTTAAAACGGTTTTGTTGTATGGCGACTGCCCCTGGGGGGCTGCATCAACCGGTAGAAATGATAGAAGATACCGATGAATCGGCGATTGCAGATATTTATCCAAAGGCACAACATACCTATGACGACCATGGCTGCCGTGACGAGGGTGGTGCTAATCATACCGGTGATTCAAGTCTTCCGCGCAGGTTCGAGCCTGGACGCGGGGATAGCGGTGACAACAGGGGGATCGGATGGAACGAAAACCCAGCAAACGATACTAAATCCGGTGATCGAGGTCTTCCTCAAATTGGCAGACAACCGGATATAATTCCACCTTTACGGCAAGGAGTTAAAGGTAACGGATACTGTATGCAACCACAATACGTTTCACCACAACGCGCTCGGCGCTCGCTTATGGGTATTGGGTCACAAACTGAATTCAGCGATGATCCGTACCGCAACGGCAACAGTCAGCCATCTTCGCCATCAAATTTTGAGTCACACAAAAAATTTCTATCCGATCGTTGCGAAATAAGCATCGATTCAGGGCGTCCGTTTGATTTAGTTGATTTATCATCACTTCCGAGTGGCGGAAAACGTCAAAGCGACCACAACAACGCCTTGAAATTAAAGAAAGTTGGCACCGCCACCAATGATTCTGAAGTATATCGCGGTGTTGGCGTCATGCCAAGGTCGGTACCGTCTTCTGATAAGCCACCATGCTATTCGCACGCGGTTGCGATGAAAACTGATGGCGGCGGACGTCATCGTGAAAAAACTCCGCCTGTTTGGCAAATGTCCAGTTCGTCTGTTATGTCTAGACGACTGTTATCGCCGTCGTCCAGACATAACAACAAACCTGACTATTGTGTACTTCACGATGGCGTCATCGTTGACGCCATGGATGACGACACTGACGTCATCGACGACGTCGGTGACGTTATCAATGGCGTCCAACTTGAGACACGAATCAACGGCGGTGGCGGTGCCGCAGGCAATTCGTGTTTATGCGCAACAACCGCAAGCTCATCAAACGCAAACAATTTAACAAATTATATTTTGAACTCAAAACTATCAAATCCGACCCAAAGAATTTATACACCGGGCGACCCAGGTGGTTGTTTTGTACCGGTCCACGATTCAGTTGCGTCTTCGCAACTCTGTAGTTCACCGTCGTCAACCACCACGGTAACCAGTCCCCCCAGTGAAGGCTCCAGACAGGCGGATAGACGAAAATTCCCAAAACGCGGCAGTGGTCAAGCGCAAAGCGGTGTCATTGGTGAGCCTGAACTGGTTCAAGTCCCACTTTTAACCGGAACCCAGTGTGCTGATGTTTGACCCTGTAAACTTGATCCATTAAAGTCTGGTGTGTGTTTTTAGGAAAATTTGAACGAATGAGTTTGTACTATAAAATTTTTAAAATTGTTTACTAAAATTTTACTTTTATTTACACTCAAAATTGTGAAGGCGAGTAAAATACGCAAAAAAATACCATTTTAATATACTCACAATGCCGGTGGGCTGTTTAGTAATTTATGCAAAACCGATGGAAAAGTTTGAGACACGGGAGTGTGGAATTTGGACCCCCTTAGGAATTTATTGAAAAACGGTTTATTTTATTAATCTCGACGCGTTGAGTTTATTGATTTTTTGATGCAGGGCACCTGCTTCTAATTTAATATCGCTATGAAATTTCACCTTTTACTGTATTGAACGTACACGACCATGTGCAAAATTTGTTCAGCGAATAAACCCGGCAAAGCTTATATTTTACGAACATGTGAATGATATTATAATCTCCAATCCTGGTCGTGTTTGCACTATAAGTTAAAAGGCTTATAACTGTTTAATCGTTGGCCTCGCAGCCATGAAATTGGTACCGTCGAATTATCTAAGCGATATCTATTGGATCGGCAAGTTTTTAGTGAATTTCACGACTGAGTAAGGATTCCGTTTCTTCGCTAGTTTGAGATTTCGGCCCTTGTAAATATCAGGAGCGGAACGTTTTTCTGTGGGACTAGAATAGAATAAGCTCAAGCTTTAGACTAATTTTTTGCTTGGCTTAGGCTTAGGCTTAGGTTTAGACTTAAGAATAAACTTATCTTACGCTTCGGCTAAGGCTTAGGCTTAGGAATAAGCTTATAATACTGTTCCACCCCTGTTCCTTACATTGGCTGATATTTTATGCTACGCATCAGAAAGAATTTTTGTATAAGTTTAAGTTAGCCATTGGGTGCGGTTTGGACGTGTTCATCAGAAAGTGTATAAAATAAAATTAGTGAAAACGTCCGATGTTTAAGCCCTATCGCGGCGGTCAATATTGAAAAATACTAAGTCCAATGCATCTTAGCATTAATATGGTGCTTATGTTTGATTATCGCAAAATAAAGATTTAAACTAAAAAGTTTGCAATTACTGTTTTAAAAATTTACAAATTCTTATCGGTTTATGCCATATTTACATGTGCCTGTAAGTAAACTTTATGTTAAATATGCAAATTTTAGCAATAATTTGCAAAGTTTTGTAGAAAAATACTTTTCAAGTTACCTTTTTGAGAAATATTGTCAGTTAGACATCCGGCTTTGCAACAATGCGCAAAAGTTAACGAATGTACAACAATCTGCATGCAAATATTCTTTTCACATAACAATCACACGCTTCCGTTCTAAAAAATAACATTGTAAAAAACGTAATGCTTGAAAGTTGCACAAAATACGTATGTGAAACGTTATCAAACTGTTGTGCGATAAATTCAAGCGACTTGCAACTGTGTTCAGAGTGTGAAGAAAAGATTAATAGATCAATTTTCAGTGAACTTTTAAATGTTCGTGACAATGTTGCGCATCACTGGGCACTCACATGACTGATCGGTTATTAATTTAGCAATTCTCAGTCACGTATTTTGAATATTTTTCAAGATATGTCTTAATTTTTGTATTTTTATTTAAAGTTAATACGCTATTCTGTGAGTTTGTCAATTTTAGAATTAAAGCTTAAGCTTACTCTATTTCAGTTCCACAGAATAAAACGTTCCGTTAAAATTTTTTCATGGGCGTAAATTTTCAAAAAGGACCAATATAAAGAACAGGTGGCGGAACAGTATTATAAGCATATTCCTAAGCCTAAACCTAAACCTAAGCGTAAGATTGAGCATATTCCTAAACCTAAGCTTAAGTCTAATCCTAATCGAAGCAAAACATAGTCTAAAGCTTAGCCTACTCTTTTGTAGTCCCACAGAAAAACGTTACGCCGCTGATCTTTACATGGGCCCAAAAAGGGAAGCTTATAAAAACGATTTTCTTGCAACAATTTCCAAATTGTTGATAAAATGAGTAAGTTCAGCGTAAGTTACGTTCAACTCGTCGTTGAATTCTGCTTGAAAGTACGGTTGAATGTTCAACTGAATATTCTCAGGGTCATTGTGTATGTTAAACTGAATGCTTTGAAAATTTGCGACATCCGATACTCAGATTCTTCCGTCCATTTACCGTAGGCATAAAGTTTTTGAATGTTTTTTCTTTTTAAGCTTTAGATTAATTTGTTGTTCGGACCAAGTTACTTTGAGGGCATTCCATTTCTGCACTGGACTCCAATAGAGTAAGCTTAAGCTTTAGACTATTTTTGGTGTAGGCTTACACCTAAGCCCGTATTCTCAAATGTAAGCAGCACTTATTATCAGTTAGTGATAGGTCTTGTAACTTTCGAAACTGCGAAAGTTGAGCGTTGAAAATCAACAGATTTATTGCTTTCGATTTTCGCTACTTCCGAACAAATTTTGTACTCTGCAATTACAGCAGTTCGTTAGGTTGAAAACCAATCACTAACTGGTAATAGGTGCTATATGCATTTGAGAATATGGGCGCTAGGCTCAGATAGAGGGTTATATTTGCACTAAAAGTTAGGCTTATGCTTGTGGTTAGGAATATGCTTACTTATGCTACTGTTACGCTTCTCAAAGTATTAACGTTAGCCATTTATTCAAGCAATAAGTACGTAGCGTTTAACGATATTATTAGTTTGCCGATTTTTGCACAACGTACAATGAGTTTAGCGAATGTAACTTTAAGGTTCTTAACAGTAGATTAAGCATATTCCTAAGCCTAAGCCTAAGCAAAAAAATATAATCTAGAATCTAAACGTACTTTTTTATGGACCCACCCGAAAACTAGACGCCCCTTAAAGTAACAATGGCCATGAGTTTTTGCTAAGTACGATCAAAGCTTGCAGTGGCATATTTTCAGTTCTAAAATGTTATTTGCTGCAAAATGTAATTGGTTCAAAATACATCAAGGTTCTCGCTACAGTGATGTTTTAAAATTTATGAAACTCTATCTCTAGCTGTTTGATAAGTATCAGGGTACAACCGGAAGTCTGATTCTGGCTCAGGCTTCGGCACAAAACCGACCACTGTCTCTGGTTGTTTTATAAGCCGAGATTTCGTAAAAAATATGCGTAAAACCAAAAAATTTAACATCAACTTACAGATATTTTGTTAACATTAGCAAATTAAACATTATTTTAAAACTACATAATTTCTCTTCACCTCCGGTTTCAACTCCGGCTCCGGCAAATTTTTTATTACCTCCTGATCGGGTATTTTTCACCTCCGGTTGCACCCTGATAAAATAGTACTGCTGGAATTTTTAGAATACCGGTTCAAAATATAAATGTTGAAATTTTTTAACATAAACCTTGATCGAAAATATATATATTATGTAAAACCGTTTACTACAATAACAAATATAATTGAAGTAAAACAAAATATATAACATTAATAAGTAGTGTTATGATAACAAAATAACATAAAGTTTATGAGTGACGTGGCCCATGTATAGAACAGGGCCGGAATGTTTTCCGGCGAGACTGTGATAGAGTAAAGCTTAAGCTGTAGACTAATGTTTTTGGATAGGCATAGGCTTAAGCTTAGGTATATGCTTACACTACTCGTTCCGGCCCTGTTCTATACATTGGCCGTTTTTACAATAAGCGACGCCTGAATATTTTAGCCGGGACTGTGCAAGTGAAATTCATTGTTACAAAATTTAGCCAATGTAAAAAACCAGGGGCCAGAACAGTAGGGTCCGTGTATAGAACAGGGCGAAACAGTAGTATAAGCATATTTCTAAGCCTAAGCCTAAGCCTAAGCGTATGAATGAGCCTATTCCTAAGCCTAAGCAAAAAAATTAGTCTAAAGCTTAAACTGACTCTGTCATCGCCCACCCGGAAAACATTCCGGCCCTGTTGTATACACAAGCCGTAAAAACAGTCAAATATTAAAGCATTCATAGAATACTGAAATATTTGTACCAAACCGGATTTGCTGAGGGTATTAGGCGTGGCCAGCGAAACTAGAAAACTCTCTAACCTATTTTATGGACCTGATTATGGAAAAGATTTAACCTTGAGCCAATTCCTAAGCCTCGGCCTAAATGCAAAAATGAACGTTGCGTTATTATTAATTACTACAACTACTATCACAAAATTAGTGTTTACAAATAAAACGGCAACAGGACAATTCGTCGTCCGACAACTATTCGACCGACAACTTGTAGTTCGAAATTTCGTTGACTCGATAATTCAATCATTAGGACGAGGGTTAGGATTAAGCTTACCATTATGCTCAGACTTAGGACATTGTTGGGCGACAAGTTGTCGGGTGACGAATTAACACATCCAGATAGAGATCGAACTGAGGCTGCTCTTTGTGAGATACCCGGGATTTCGTTGTGCCATTGGGTTGGTCGCCCCACGGTCAAAAATCGCAGCGTTTGCTGATTTGATGTAAATTTTGAGTTGTCCCGTCAGATTCAGGTGAAACACTGAAACTGAGAAACTTTAAACGAGTTCAAACAATTTCCGTACGTACAGCGTGGTTGACAACCGCCTGACCTACGACTTAGAAAAGTTCAAATTAGCTATACTGTTAATTTGAACAAATTTGTATACAAATCGTTCGTACGGCGCTAGAATATAGGTTTCATCTTAAAATAGCGTAGTGCAAAAAATTGAAATATTTAATAAATTTCCACATACGGTTTTTTAAGATGAATCCGATATTCTAGCACCGTTTTCGAAGGGTTTGTGTACAATTAACGGTTTTAAAATAACTCAATTTAACTATATGGGCAATTTTGAATTTACCATTTTCCAACGACTATAGTTTTTGAAAACTGTAGTTGGAAATTGGCGTTGCAAATTTCTACACAGCGAACACAAGATAAAGTGGATAATGCATTATGTTTATATGACTAGGTTTACACTGTAAATTCCGATGACTTAATTAATCAACTCAGAGAGAGAATTAGTCATTTCTGGTCGTTTCTAAGTTAAAAACAGCAAACATTAACTCGCTCTGAGTTGGTTTAATTCCTAGCAAATTAATTAAGTTAGAATGAGTTAATTCAATTCAGAATTCTCAGTTCTGAAAGACCTAATTCAGACCGCAGACTCGTGAGTGGATTCAACTCATTCTGAGTTAAAATTAACTCACTGGAATTTACAGTGTAGGATTAGGATGATCAGTGATAGGCAATGATTGTCGGAACGCTTTTGAAAGTTACATTATCATAAATAATGAAACAAAACAATAATTATCACATATATTCTATCCCATAAATACACACATATCATACACTATTTGCATAGATATTCGAATTGGTATATAAGCCATGATATAACCTGATTAAGGATGGTTCAAAGTACGGCCATCCAGATTCATTGCACTGCAACACGGATCAAAACCAAAATTTTGTATCAAGTTATTGTGTTTAAAATGGCGTTTGGCTTCTTGTTCGCTTCGCTCACGAGTTTGTGTTCGTTAACAAAAGCAAACTGTAAAAATGTTACATATTAATACGAGTAATCAACATCATTTGATATTCGTTATGGAATCTTTAAATATTTTTTATACTTGTAATTTACGCCCAAGTTTAATTGATACTATTCGAGTACATTTATAAATAGAAAAGTTTTAGGCTTAAACTTAAAACCTATTACTTGGCTTGGCGGTCATAAATTTTACAATGTTACAAATTTAAGCGTGGAATAATCAGCGGGAGGTTACTATAAGCTCAAATACGCAACGGTTTAGAAAATTCAATGGTTTTAGAGGTGAACGTAGGTTTAAAATAACGAAAATGTCCGAATAAAAGAACACTTGAGGTTTTATAAGTGGAAACATGGATGTACCGGTTTTTCCCCCTGACGAATTGTGTACTAATCTTTCCATCACAATCGTCAAGTACATTCGAATTCGGTGCTTTTTGCCACACACAATTCGTCAAGTACATTCGAATTCGGTGCTTTTTGCCACAAATCAAATTTTTGAAACATAACAAATAAATAAGACAAAAACATCACAGCAGCTTTGCAAATGAAATTAATGCAGAGAAATTATCAGAACTAAACAGTTTTTTGCAACAAACTAACGCATATTTTAAATACCACCGCATGGTTCTGTTTTGAGGGCTAAAAATTGCTGTCTCTTCCGTAATCCTCAGAATTTAAGATCATGGCTGGGTTTTTGAAATTGGCTTAAGTATTTACTTGACTTAAGTACGCATTTAAAAACGACAACATGGCTAAGTAATTACTTAGCACATACTTAAGTACCAAGTGATACTTAAGTAAGGTTTCAGGAGCCCAATCACTATCTATAATTTTTTAGTCCTATTACAGCTATTACCAGTTAGCGATAGGTTTTCAAACAAACTAAACCAAAGCATATTTTATTAAAGTTTTTTCTTGCAACGATAAACGTTACGTTCAACAAAGATGTGTACAATTTCATAAAGTTTTCAGTGGATAAGTGAAAAATTATGAAACTTTGATAGATGCTACACTCAGCTGAGAATGTGAGCCCTAAGCTTCATTTGTGACATACTCCGCTGAGAATGCGGACCCTAGGCTTTATTTCTTAATTAAAACTTTGAATACTTAATCAGATAAGCAAATATAGCTTTGCTAAACCACGAAAGTCTATGAATGTTATCAAAATGTTGTCAAAATTGTTTTTCAACTAACAGGTGAATCACGCTTCGGGGGTGAGGAACCAGCGTCTCCCCTATGGCTGGGTTGAAATTAGTGTAAACTCGGACAACGGAAATGTTAAAGGCAGTGATAGTAAACAAATTGTACACAACATAAAAATGCAAAATAACACGCAAGCATAACGAGCAATCAACACGGCAATATAGAAAACGCACAAAATATAAAAAAACAAAGTAACAAAATAAATACACTTAACTGCCGAACAAAGTTTCGGTGTGGGATACATTTTAGGCTTAAGAACTAAATTAGATTTTGAAATTACCTAAACTTAAGCCGTATTCACAAGTGCAAGTTTTGCTGCGAGAACTTGCAGCTGCAAATTGCACGCAGATCTTGCATTTTTTCATCAGCCAATGAGAAAGTGGCTGCAATAAATTCAGTGAACTTGCATGGTTATTCACACATGTGAAATAAATTCCAAAGTGCAATTTCAATTTGTGTAATATCTCCTCATAGCAAGAATTTTATAAGTAATTTTTGGCGTTCAAATTTTAAGCACAACTCGACACTGCTAATACAGACATAGGAAAATCTATACGAAAAAATTGAATTTCTTATTTTAAGAATATACCAGTTTAATTTCATTTTGAAATAATACAACAGAACTGATTTTCTGCCATATTTCAGCGTTCCTTGAACACATTTGGTAGCCTGAGGTGAGCTTACATCTGTCAATTTTTCATTCTAAGTTAATTCAGTATCATATAGAAGCAATTTATGACAATTTTTCTACAGTTGCGGTGACACTGGAACCCACGACGCTACGAGTTGTATCGTTGTTGTCGATGTTTTTCTTTTTGTTATTATTATTATTATTATTATTATTATTATTATTGTTGTTGTTGTTGTTGTTGTTGCTGCTGTCATCCAATATCGAGCACGTATAGCAACATTGAGTGCGATAGTCGTTTTTATGACACAATCGCATCTGTTTGACAACTGAGCAAAATCGCGATGAATCTGTGCAATCTTCGAAACCTGGAATTTGCGTTTTTTTGTTGTTTTAGTATTTGTTTTCAGTTGTTTTTGTTGTTGTTTCTATTGCTTTTGAGAGAAGCGAGACTCGAAATAAATGGAAATTGTTAATTTTCTATACAGTAAATTTTAGTGAGTTGATTTTAAACTTAGAGCTTATTCACTTTCTACACTGTAAATTTCAGTGAATTGATTATAATTCATAATACGTTGTATCATTCAGTCTGAATTAATAGGACCATCAGAAATCGGAATTCTGGGTTAATTCAATTCTCAATCTGTGTTAATTTATTAAACTCACTCGGTATCAACTCAACGCAGAGTGACAATCAACTCAACTCAGAGTCAATTAATGCTTACTTATATTAATTCAGAATTAACTTACTCGCTAGTTGAGTTCATTAATTAACTCATTAGAATTTACAGCGTAGCTTATGGTAATCTCCATCATGATTAAGTTGTGTGCTATAAAATACTTCAAAATTATAAGCAATTCTCTATTTCACGCTAGCAAACGGAGAAAAGCTTATATAAACTGAAGCTGGTGCATAGCAACTGAACGGTAAGCCTGGCAATATATACATATATACATATATATATATATATATATATATATATATATATATATATATATATATATATATATATATATATATATATATATATATATATATATAAGTATATATATATATATATATTATTATATATATAAACTATGAAATTTGGGCAATTTGGTTACCAACCATGCAATGATGCAGCATTTCGGGAAAAGCAAAATATAATAAAATCCTTGCCTAATAAACTGCATGCAAAAATAATAAATAAATAATACATTTTGCAATAGGATCGGCTAAAGCCCTATTCACACGTGCAAGTTTTTGCCGAAAAAACTTGCATGTACAACTTGCATGTGCAAGTTTGGCCACAAAGCAGCTTTGAAGTTCTTGCAGCACCAAATTATTCACAGGAATTCATGCTACTTTATTGAATTCGCACCTGTGAACGCACTTGCAAGTCGCTTGAATTTGTTGCACCTGCAGTTTGATTGGTCAATCGAAATGTTCCTTTGAAATTACTTGCTGCTGCAAGCGATTCGTCGCAAGTTGCAGCTGCAAGTTCTCGCTGCAAAATCTTGCACATGTGAATGGGCTTTAATAATAAATAAAATTACAATCATTTATGTTTTTTAAAGGCTTACAATATGTTCTTCGATTTTGCTTCAACTAAACGCGGCACTATGCTTGTTGTATTGTGACGCAAGTAAACAAATTTTTGTTTACACATTTGTGATGCGATACCGTTTGCCAATTTACATGTGCGTTACTCTGCGGCGCCGGTCGACGCTTTAAAATAGTCCCAGTGCCAGATGAACAAAGCAAAACAATTAGTTTATATTAATTTAGTGCCAGTATTTTTGGTTAAAGTTTATTTAGGACCACGACGGAAATCTAATTTTACGTACACTGTAAATTCGAATAAATTGAGACATCAGCTCAGCTAGAGAGTTAGTTATTTCTGAGTTAATAACAGTTAACATTAACTCACTCTGAGTTGAGTTGATTTTCACTCTGACTTCAGTTTATTCCGGGTAAGTTGAATACTTAAGTCAGAGTGAGTTTTATTGACTCAGAATTCTGAGTTCTGAAAGTTCTAACTCCGACTGAGTGATTCAACTCATTTTGAGTTAAAATCAAATCACTCTGATTTACAGTGTACATGAATTTTTATGGCAATTGGATAATGAATTGAAAACGGCATATAAATTGATATGCCTTAAAATTCACAAATACGAAAAATGTGCTGAATTTTAAGCCTCACCATTTTGTGTATTCGACAGCTACAAGACTAATCGCTAACTAACTGGTGACAGGTGCTACTTACATTTAAGAATACTGACCGTGGATGTTAGCTTTAGTTTCAACCCCAGAGGTAAAAAGTTTGCGTAACACAAAACAGTTACGCTGTAAATTCGAACGAGTTGAATAAAATCAACTCAGCTTGCGAGTTAGTTATTTCGTTAATAACAGTACGCATTATTACTCCCTCTGAATTGAGTTGATTTTCACTCTCAGTTGATTTTATTCCCCGGATGAGTTGATCAGTTAACTCAGAATGAGTTGACCACAATGGTGAGCTCTGATTGGCCTAACTCAGACTGAGTGACTCAACTTTATTCTGAGTTAAATTCAACTCACTGACATTTACGCTGAGGGCACACAAGGAGTCGTTGATGTGAAAGCGAACAAACTGACATGCAAAAACAAACAAAACCAAAAGAAACAAAAAAACAAATACATAAAATGGCTACACGTTTGTGTAAATTAAGTAATTTTAAGCAGGGCAGGGGCGAAAAATATAGTTCGAACGTATAAAATTTCTAAAATTAATGCTTCCGAGTAAAACTAAAATGCAATTTGCAATCAGAATGTTGACTTCGTAATGGCCATACAGTCGAATTCAGAGCCAATATTCTCAAATGTGAGTAGCACCTATAACGATATGGTGATAAAAGACTTAAAAGCTGTTGTAAACCAGTGAATGATGATCTTTAAAATTTAGCACGTTTTCTGCATTTCATCTGGCCTTTTTACGGGATAATTTAGAAATGTGCAATTGCAGAAATTTGTGAGTTTGAAAACCTATCGCTGACTGGTGATAATTTATATATGGATTTGAGAATACGAGCCTTGTTTGTTTTTATTAAGGTTGTAAATTTTTAATTTTTTTAAATTTAGTTCCGAACTGTGTACAAAGAACAGCTGAAATCGTCCGTTTCTAGTTTAAACTTGCCCACCTTACCTTAAGAACATAATACTGCACACTGTAAGTTCCAGTGAGTTGATTTTAACTTAGAATGAGTTCAATTCAATCAGAAGCCTGAGCTCTGAATTGAGATCTTTCAGAACTCAAAATCCTGAATTGATCGAATATTTGATAATTTAAATGTCAAATATTAAATATACAGAAATAAATTCTAAACCATGCAGGTGAAGAATAAATGTGAATGATTAATGTAGTAAACCAATCATAATTATCACGAGACCAAAACCGTTTATATTAAGCTGAGGACCCGAAGCTGTTAAGCCTATCACACAGTACTCGATATCGGGCCGATTTCAATCGAAACAATAGGGGCGTGCCTAAGCCGATATTTAAGCCTAAACCAAAACCTAAGCTTATGAGCAAGCCGAAACTTTAACCTACTCCTAATCCTGATCCCTGAGCCCTTAGTCTCTGGATCCCCAGTCTCTTTGTCTTTTCGGGGACAGGTCCCTATGATTAATAAACATAGGTCCGAAGTCAGGCAAGGGCGAATAACATTACTCCATAATTCACTACTAAAGGAATCACTAATAACAATCAATGTACGAAATTGTCAAATTTGTTATCAAAGCCCAGAAAACTTCAGCTTAACAACAAACAGATGATAAAATAAATACGTTCCAGTATCACAATTATTCGTTCCCCGACAACTCGTCGCCCGACAACTTGTAATCTAAAATAGTATCGACTCGACAATTCGTCGCCCATCATTAACCTTAGGCTTAGGCTTAGGATTACGCTTTGGATTCTGCTTAGATTTATTTACTGGTTTTAACACACTGTTGAGCGATAAGTTGTATGGCGATAAATAGTTGTAGATCTATACGTTCCATGTCTGCAACAGGTCCCAAACACGAACCTAATTTTAAACCTTAGATTAAGCTTCGATCTATGCATAAGCCTAAATCATAAACCTGAAACCTCATAATGCAAAGCTTAAACTAACCTTAGTGACCTGAATAAATGGTTGCGAATAATATTTATGTCAACTCTCTAAAAGATACATAATTTGCTATTAGCTTACGGACTATTCATTATTTTTCAATACATTTTTTGTTAATTGGACCACACGCCTTTCACTTATACCAGTCATTCTCAAAAATTTAAAGTCCTATTCACACGTACAAGTTTTTGCTGCGAAAACTTGCAGCTGCAACTTGCACTTGCCAGTTTTGTCCAAAATCCCGTTCGAATAACTTGGAGCTGCAAATCATTCATTAAAAATCATAGCTGGGAATTTAGTTCACATGTGTGAAGAACCATGTAAGTTCATGTTATGCGTGCTTACAAATATATTAGCATACAGTATGACGAATTAATCAAACTCTGTACTGAACTTTATTTGGCCCGCGAATTATTTACGCAATCATAAGGTAAATTGACGTTAGGAGGCCAGGGGCCCATAGGACCTCTTATTAACCATAATATCTCAGACTGTGTGATTTAACAAAATTAACTCACTGAAACGTACAGTGCGGCAAAATGCCCTAAATTATTAGTAAATTTTAACTTTATCCATTTTCCATTTACGGACATTAATTAGAAATCTAGACTCCTGATGAGTTTGACTAAAAAAGTATCCTACGACTCTTAGGGCAAACTAAGTGTACACCAAAACGTGAATAAATGTTGATGTCAGCATAAACCGAAGCCTGAATCTGGGCCTAAACTTTAGCTTAAGCCTAAGCATAAAACTAAATTCTAAGAGTGAATCTAAATGCTAATCGTGAATCTAAGCATAAACCTTAACCCAAGCGAAGCCCAATGCATACAACTCAGTTTGGGACCTGCTCGTATCTGACGTTAAATATAATATATATTAAACCAATTTCTACATACAGGTCAATAACCACAAAACAGAGTGCGGTTAGCGTGTGCGCTGGTGCCAAAAACGAACTGTTTGGTGCAAATCAAAAAAACAAATGGTGCATTATTATTTGCAGAAAATTGCACAATAATTTCATCAAAAGAAAAATAAGAAAAAAGTCAAAAATAAATAAATATAAAGACTAAAAAATTAACACTAAAAAGAAGCAAAAAAACTGCTGGAGATTAATTTTTTTTGCATTAATTAAATGATTGAACCTCGATGCCGTGGAGCTGATACGGTTTCTGCACCTTGATTGCTCGGCAGCAACAAATCACGCCAACCGCGCCAATTGACTAGTCTACTGGTTGCAGCACCACCACCGGCCACTACCCCGCCACCCATGCTTCGGCCTTTATTGAGTCCGCCTTCTGCGCCATTGCTATGGCTTCCGCCATAACTAACGGCCGATGGCCGACTATTAGCAACTGCAAAACTACTGCTAATACTACTACTGCTACTACGACTCGATTCATTCGAATTATCTAAATTATTATTATTATTCTTGTTATTATTATTATTATTATTATTAGTATTAATGTCATGATTATTATTGCTACGCATACGATCCCTCAAACGATTAGTAGTAGTACCACGTGCACGATTACCATTAATGGTGCTGCGTGTATCATTGCGATTAGTTGCACTTGCAGTTATCATACTGCGATCATTATTGTGGACTGCAGATGCGTTTAGTTGTTGCTTGCGATTCGCATTTTGAGCATTCTGAGTAGCGGATGGTGGTGGTGGTGCCACAGGAAAGTTGCGTGAGGGATCACTAGATGCAGTGTCATGCAACAACGATGGGGAATAGTGAGTACCTGCAGGTAGCCGGGTTAACGGGTGACTACCTGTTGGACACGGGTAATCGTTACATGCGCGGACAATTTTCGGTAACTTTGAGCCGTCACATGAGTTACGCGCTGGTTTCCGGGTGCCTTTCCAGTAGCATCCTATTGTTCTCATTTGGACACCACGAGCGCATGATTTCGTACACTGAAATTGATACTTACGGGCTGTATTTGAGAAATTTTTTTATCAGATAAATAATTATGTTCTCGTATTCTCAAATGTGCGTAGCATTCATCACCAGATAGTGACAGATGTTGTAACTTTTAAGTCAAGAAATACGTAGCTTAGAAATTAGCATATTTGTTGAATTAAGTTTAACCATGCTACTGTCACAAATTTCAAATCCACAACAGCAGTTGTTGGCTTGTTCGAAAACCTATTAATAGTAATTGATGATAGGAGCTACACACATTTAAGAATATGACACTTTAATTCAATATGGATAACATCCTTTACTTAATGACATATTCATCCCTATACCATGGGCGCCTTCTGCGGCTGATCCAGGGGAGTATGTGGAAATGTATCCCCCACTGGCCTTGCCGTGCTGAAAACTTTGACATGCAAAATAAATTCAAAATTTAGCGCCTTTATTACAATTGGCCAAATTTAAATATAAAAATGTGCTAAAAACGCATTTTAAAATTATAAAATTTCAAAATACAAAAAGTAGTTGCAACCGCCGGAAATAATTTTTGGATCCGCCTCTAAGCCAAACTCGATGTCTTAACCTTAAAGTTAACGGGGGGCTATACAAAACACGTTTTAGCAGTTCAAGAATCTAATCTTTAACCAATATTTGTTACTTTTTCGTTGTTTTCTACAGCGACAGATCAAGAAATTACTGAAAAGTACGATTAAGTAAAATATAACAATAGAAACAAATGCACGAATTAAGCGATTGCGAAGCCAAACGCCATTATAGTGCTAAATCCTAATATAAAATTTTCGTTTTGATCCCTGTTCGGGGGGAGCGGGGCAAGGCTGGGGTTCACCCCTTTCATCGGCCAGCGGTTTTGTCATTTGTTAATGATAGAGCGACTTACATCAGACCATTCGCTGGTTCTCCATTCTGCAGTGCAGTTTGGGTTGACGCACTTTTTGCGGATTTTAGGCCGTGTTTCACGACTGCAGTAGCGATTTTCAATTTGCGTCCGATTTGGAAAAATGCAAAATACTCGACGTTGTTGATACGCTGTACTGTAGCGTAGGCAACGTGAGTCTTCGCACTGAAATTTTGTTTTAATGTTTTTGTAATAAAATAAAATGTTTAAAAATATATTTTTATTAAAAATCGTAATTTACTTAATATTTCTCGTCGTAAAATAGTGTTATTTTTATGAAATATTTCAAAGTTTCTATTAATAAAATAGACTAAATATTATTTTAGACAATTTTTCAATTTCGGTCAAATTAATTTTACTAAATTTTACTATTGAAAATTAAACAAGAATATAAGTTGATTTTACAATACAAATATTTTCTTTCATATACGCATTACAAAATGAAACAGAAAATATTCGTACGCCAAAACGTTAATTTTACCAAAATAAATGGAATATTCTGTTGTATCCACTAACCTCAGTCCAATTTCCGGAAATCCATATCGGGCAGGGTCCTTCGCCACAAACGTTCGCTTCGTTTGGTTTCGGCAGTCCAGCATGATCACATAAGCGTTCGTCAACAAATTCAGCGATTGTATGTCCAACGCGTGCTTCACATTTGACTTGACGAAGCTGCAAAACAAATTATAATATATTCAAATCTCAGCATGCGCATGTAGCAGATAAAGCATTTCTTTTTGCTTATTGCTAATAAAAATGATAGGTGCTATACACAGTTGAGAATACAAACTAAAAAAGGAAGAAAATCACTAACCTGCATGCTGGCGACGTGACCACAAGTCTGTGAACATGGACTCCATGCTCCTGATAACCATTCGAAACGAATTGTATGAACGTTGCGTGGATCAGACGCTGCTCGATGCAGTTCAGTTTTGTTATGCGATGCGGCGTACTCGAGTAAACCCTGAAAACAAATAATTGCAAAAATTGCTATTTTGCAAACAAACCTTCGAAAAGTATGCAAAACGTTAAAACGTGCTTTGGCAGTTAAAACATTATTTCATACTGAATTAAGGTCTGTATTGTGAAGGATTTTTAGTTTGACGTATACAACGAATAGAGATGTTTTAACAATTTCTCAAAACATTTCTCAAAATTATTTAACCAAAAACGTTTGAAAATATAAATAATATTTTTATGAATTTTCACGTGATCACCGACATATCTGCGTATGAATCCGCACGTCATTTGGATACTAAATTTTAGTAAATTTTGCTGAAATTTAGTAAGAAATCTATAGTTTCGGCTTTTATGATTACAAATTTCTTTTTATATTTTAATCGAGCATTAATAAATCGGCCTTTCTTAACTTTCAATTATACCAAGAGTGGATAATCGCTATTTAAAACAAGAGCGTGCAACTGGGTACATTCTTTATAGAAAAGAATATACACAGCGCATGTTGCGTTTTTGGCCTACGTCTCCCTTATTTAGAGGGGATACAACCTATGAAAACCATGGCACTTTATGTATCCGGTATTAAAAATGCTCCGCTTATAATTTAATTTAGGGTTATTGCATGTGACAGCGACTCCTCGTCTAAGTAAGGGGGGTCGACCAAAAACGCAACGCCCCGTGGTACATTTTGTACCATGCGGAACACAAAGAGTTGCACATTCTTGTCACTCTTTGTTATACATAATAATCATTTACATTTAAAACACTTTTTTCGTTCATTTTATTGTTTCCGCTGTATCCGGTTGATGCGCTCAGAGTTCCGCTTGAATCATCTTGATTACTGAAATCGTGGTCGTTAGGCCGTATATCTGTATTGGCTACTGAAAAGTAGAACATTTAAGCTTTAGAATAAAAAAATACAAAACTTAATGTTTCCGCAAAGTTAGTCAGCTTATTACTTGAACTAATGCACACAATTCGTATTGTCTTATTGTCAGGGCCGGAGCAGCCATCCCCATATCCCCACTTGGATGGGGCCCACACCCCTAAAACGTTCCCTACTCTAACTGGTTGAAACAAAAACCGCTTAAGTTCTAAAATGCGTCTGGCTTGTCGTTCGCTTCGTTCGCGAGTTTAGGAGCCCCCACACTGGAATTTGGTCGGAGCCCAAACCCCTGCCTGCTCCGGCACTGCTTATTGTTAATTAGTTTATGCCATTTCAAACTCGGATTGCCTAGCATAAATCATGTGATTTTCCATCACACGGTGAACAACTACGCTCCAACACAATTATGCTCTTTCCCCTTGTAAACTTTTTGCACTCGCGTAATAATTGTTACATGCTGCACGTCTGCATAAAAAAGCTGAGACTCCCCACATACGTATTTTGGGCACTGTTAAAGCTGGTTGTTATACGAAATGTAAATGATCACAACATTTGTGATAGATTTAGCGTATACATTTCCCTGTAAAAGAATGTTCAGAAGCCTGGAGAACAAGCAGTCTAAAACCTAAGCTTACTCTATTGCACACCCGCTCACACCAAAGTAGTGGAACTACTAATGCGGGGTTCACGTTATAACTGAGGCAGTCTGGTCATTTTGTCACATGTTTATTCGACATCAATATAAATTTTTGCTACCACCATATGAAAGGACAGACAAAAGTCGAATAGCATGTGATATTGCTATACAAACCACGGTTATGCAGATTATCTCAACATGCAAGTGTTCGAATGTCACGTGACACAATCAGACATATCGGTGAATATCATATGATATTCCTAATTAATAGCAAATATGATATGATATTCAGCAAAACGAATTTGGAGTATTATATGATATTCAATTATGTAGTTAAAGACGTATCATAAGACAATCCGCCAAAATTTAAATTTTCCCGGCAAAATTTGAATTTTCGCGCCAAAATTTAAATTTCCCGCCAAAATTTGAATTCCCCAAAATTTGAATTTCCCGCCAAAATTTGAATTTTACCACCAAAAATATAATTTTTCGCCAAATTATGAATTTTTCTGCCAAAATTTTAATTTCTCGCCATATTATTAGTATTGTAACTTACATTGTCCCGTAATATCATATGATACTAACGGCATATGTCTGTAGTACCATATGATATTCCACCATACACAAACCTTGACAGACAATGTAGGGAATATCATATGATACTGAATGACAAAACGTGACCGATACGTGATGTTAGCTGACAACCACTGTTTTTGGAATATCATATTGGGTTACATCGCAGACAAAATATTACCCAATGTATAGAACGTGACAAATCGTGACCCAGCTGCACCATTTATAACGTGAACCCGGCATAAAAAATTCCAACGTAGTATTAGTTGTAGAAACTGTTGTCTTACTTTTGCTGAACGCAAATTGCTTCGGCATATGAGGCGCACGTTGTGGTGCAGGGGTCACCGGGGCTGTATTTAAATTGTTCGACACGGTGTTGTCCTGCTCTCGCGTTGAACTCGACGTGAATGGAACAGGAGTTATTCGAGGAGGGTACGCTGGTTTAGGTCTCCACGGTCGATTAGGATTGGTTCGGAAGCGTGGTTTGGTACGATTGCGATTTTTGCCATTTCGCCATCGCGATTTTGAATCATATGGATATTTCCAACGAGAAGGTGTCGAGGGTCGCGGAAGGGTTGTCTGAAATTATTATTATTATCTAGTATTATTGAGCGAAGCGAAACTCCGAGCGAAACTCGGAGTTTCGCGAAGCGTTTTATGTTTTGTACTTGGGGGTCGAAAGGTGGATGTCCGTCCGTCCGTCTGTCCGTCTGTCCGTCCGAAAGGAATCTCAGGAACGGCTGAACCGATTTTGATAATTTTTTTGTTTGAAAGCCAATTATCCGGGGGTGTTAACCTCGCATTGGGGTTTTAAAATTTAAAGCAGTTGATTAGATACAGGCTAATTTGCATAATTAATTAAGCCTAAATTAGGACTTTCCACAATATTTCGCTAATTATTACAGTTAGAAGCAATCTAATTTTAGCATTAAAGGGTTATTGGGTGCGACAAATCTGCCTAGACTGTTTACAAACCTCCAAAACCGACACTTGAGCAGTTAGCTAATAGATAATTTGCATATTAGCATAGTTTATAAGCCTAAATTAGGACTTTTTACAATATTTAACTAATTATTAAGGTTCAAAGCAATATAATTTCAGCACTAAAGGGTTTAGGTGCAAAGAACTTGAATAAATAGTTTACAAACATCCAAAACCGATCATTGAATAGTTAGCTAATAGCTAATTTGCATATTAGCTTAATTGGCAAGACAAAATTAGGACTTTTTAAATTATTTCAATAATTATTACGGTTTACTGAAGGTTTTTTGGTGCGAGCTATCTGAATAAAGTGTTTACAAACGTGTAAAACCGATAATTGAGTAGTTAGCTTATAGATAATTTGCATATACGCATAATTGATTTGCCTAAATTAGGCGTTTTTACAATGTTTCACTAATTATTAGGGTTACAAGCAATATAATTTCAGCAATAATGGGTTTTCGGGTGCGAAGAATCTGAATACAGTCTACAAATTTTTAAAAGCGATTATCGAATAGTTAACTAATAGCTAATTTGCATATTTGCTTAATTGACGAGAAAAATTATGACTTTTTAAATGATTTCAATAATTATTAGGGTGGCTGAAGGGTTCTTGGGTGCGAGGAATCTTAGGAAATTGCTTACAAACCTCCAAAACCGATAATTGAATAGTTAGCTAATACCTAATTTGCATATTAGCTTAATTGACAAGACAAAACTATGACTTTTTAAATTATTTCAATAATTTTTAGGGTTCACTGAAGGTTTTTGGGTGCGAGGAATCTGAATAAATTGTTTACCAACCTCCAACACCGATAATTGGATAGTTAGCTAAAGTTAATTTGCATATTAGCTTAATTGACAAGACAAAATTAGGACTTTTTAAATTATTCCAAAAATTATAGGGTGGCTGAAGGGTTTTTGGGTGCGAGGAATCTGAGGAAATTGCTTACAAACCTCCAAAATCGATAAATGAATAGTTAGCTAATAACTAATTTGCATATTACCTTAATTGCTTGCGTGCGTTCGAGTTTCGCTCAATAAATGTAGCCCCACTACGACTGGTTATTATTATTGTTATTTTCCGTTGTGCTGAACATATAGCAACAGCTGTTCTAGCAAACGTCCGTATTCTCAATGTGTGTAGCACCTATTACCAGTTGGTGATAACCTTTGCATCTTTAGAATGAATAGTGAAATATTGTAAAAAGTCCTAATTTAGGCTTATAAACTATGCTAATATGCAAATTATCTATTATCTAACTGCTCAATTATCGGTTTTGGAGGTTGTAAACAGTCTATGCAGGTCCTCGCATCCAAAAAACCTTTAATGCTAAAATTAGATTGCTTCTAACTGTAATAATTAGTGAAATATTGTAGAAAGTCCTAATTTAAGCTTAATTAATTATGCAAATTAGCCTGTAGCTAATTAACGGCTTAAAATTTTAAAACTCCACTGCGAGGTTAACACCCCAGGATAATTGGCTTTCAAACAAAAAAAGTTTATCAAAATGGTTCAACCGTTCCTGATATTCTTTTCGGACGGACAGACGGACAGACGGACGGACGGACATCCACCTTTCGACCCCCAAGTACAAAACATAAAACGCTTCGCGAATTTCGCTTCGCTCAATAAACATAAAACGGTATAAAATTTTGAGGTACTAGAGAACTTACAATAATGGAATTTTGTGGCTTGTACAATAGTTGAATTTGTTTAGGGCGCATGCCAGGGTTAACGCAAGTGTAGTTGCCTTCGTCTTGTGGTTTGAAGTAAAAGATTCGTAATTTGCCACGATTCGACACTTTGACACGATCTGAAAAAATAATTTAAAACATTTATAGATAATAAATTTCAGAAAGTTGTCATTTAGCAATTTAAAGTATTTTACAAAATTTAAAATTTTAAAATAACTTAAACGAAATTTGACGTTTTTACAAATTGAAGGGTTTTGATCGTCAAACCACCCGATCTTGAAAAAGCGCCTGCAGTATTGGCTTAAAATCGAGTGAATTACATGTTATTGAATTCATATAAACATTCGCCCGATCTTATTTGTCACTTTATTCACAAAAACTCTATTTTGAAAAATATTGTTCCACATTTAATACTTTTTACAACATTTTCAAATATGGCCAATGTAAAGAACAGGGTCGGAACAGTATTATAAGCTTATTCCTAAGCCTAAGTGTAAGAATGTGTTTATTCTTAAGTCTATGCCTAAGCCTAAGCCTAAACCAAAGCCTAAGCGTAAGAATGTATTTATTCTTAAGCCTAAGTATAAGCCAAGCCAAAACCAATAAAAAATAGTCTAAAGCTTAAGCATATTCTATTCCAGTCGCATACAAAAACGTTCCGCCCCTGATCTTTGGATGGGCCCTCAAATATTAACCAATGTTTTCAAAGTTATTTCAATTTCTAAACTTACTTGTCACTGCTAACGGTTTGTCGTTCTTAAACCATTTAACATCGGCTCTGTTCGACGTCGACGCGGTCTGCGTCGTATCCGGCGGTCCTGGGCATTTAATTCGAAGTGACGTTCCGCCAAAAATCCTCGCTGATCCGGGCGCCTTCAATCGAACTTTGTTGTAGGCGGCCTTTTGATCGTAAGGCCGAAGACGAGAGCCATTGCTCAGGCCGTTGAAAGGAGGCTGAGGTGACGGCCGATATCGATTACCTGATGTTGTTAGTCGCGGTGGCGGTGTGTTACAATCTAAAAAACAACAATTGAGTAAAATACAATTTTCAATTTTAGTCAACATTTTACGTTTTGTTTACAATCAAAATTGTACTTTTTGCATTTTGTTGGCAATCCGAAATATTTATTGCAATTTGCTGCAGTATTAGAGAGCTTAAGGAATGTGACCCTCAGCGACGTTACCAAACGGATTCAAACAGCATCTACAGTAAACCAAACAAAGGTTAATCGTGGTTTTTCTAAAATCCGGGTTTACTGTAATTTTCAATTTTTTTAAGATCATTTGCACAGCAAAACAATATCGTTAAACCAAAATTTTTGTTGAAATTCTACGCAAGGTTAACCATTTCTCACATGAATGTTTTCTATTTTGTATATGTCATTTCAAGCCTGGATTCGAATTTCACCCTCTCGGATGAGAAAAGTTTATCATCGCAACTCAGCTAATGGATCTATATACTCGAACTCGAGGCGGCTCTCACGTCTTGTAAAGATTTTGCGCTACGTATACACTGAGTAATTTCACAACTCTTTCCAGTATATAGGTACAGTTTGTGCTAAAGCTTCACACAGTCAGCGCCAGATTAAAGAATAGGCCAGGGGGTCCGGGCCCCGGGTCTCTAACCAAAACGTCCTCCCATTATTACCGAAAATCGACGTTATGTTTCAATGGATAACAAGCCATCAAACCCAGCAAATACGATTATTGGCGTCTACTGATTGAGTTCTCCGTGCCCAATTTATATACCTCCATACAAGGGTTCCTAGTCATACGGGCTCAAGGCCATCCACAACCTTTACTCTGGCTCTGCTCACAGTTATACTCAATGTGTGAAAGGGTTAAATTTAATTTTTTATTTTGAATTTTTTTTAATTTTTCAAACGATTACCTAAGTGACACAGTCGAAGCGATGCCGGCTTTGTAAGGCTGCGTTCAGTACACGCCCTCGGCGGATACTGACTCTCTTGACGGCCTGTCGCAAGCACTTGCTTACAAATCACCGGTCGTGTCTGTTCACCATCGCCACACGTTTTGGAACACTGAAAAATATAACTTTCAAACCTTTTTCACATTGTAATAGCTTTTTTTTAACATTTTTACATCATTTTATGGCAACTTTTACGGTTTTCACATGAATATTTTCAATTTCATCTGAATATCTTAGCATTCAAGCCACGATACGAACAGCGTATATGGAAGGCGTTTACGCCATCACTACTCAGCTGCGAGAACTTGAGACGATTGTGAGATTGAAAAAGTAAACAAATGATTTGTTGGTATGTGTAAATCTGAAACATTTCACACCTTTTGCTAATAGGCGAAAATTTCAAAAATGACTAATTTCAAAAAGACAAAGTTAAAACTTAAATTTTTAAAATAAACTAAACTTAAAATTGAGCTAAACTTTTAGAAAAGTTTAGCATAAAAATTAAACTCACTAGAAAACGAGACAGGTAAATAAATAAAACACATTTTTGACATTGTGATGAACAATTTTCCAAGGTTCATCATGAGAAAATGCATTCAATAACAACTATGACACGTCTATACAAACTGTCAGCTTTAACTTCAAAAATTGAATTAATTTCGTAAGTAAAACAATTTTAAATTTTATCACAATTTCAAATTCCAAACTGGAAGCAGGAACGAAACAGTTGATCCAGAAATGGGAACGGGAATCACATATCCATGGACGCAATATGTAATATTGGTTGAAAGCGTTGGGAGCGAAACGAGTGAGAAACCAAATGCAATTTTACAAAAAATGTAAGGTACATCGGACCGGCCCATGTACAGAACAGGAACGGATCGTTCCCGGAGGTGCAATAATAGAGTCAGTTCAAGCTTTAGACTAATTTTTTTGCTTAGGCTTAGGCTTAGGAATATGCTTATACTACTGTTCCGGCCCGGTTCTATACATAGGCCATCGGACCTTATAATTTTTACAAATTTTCTTTTCTGTGTTTTGCCTCGAATGTAACATTTTCCGACTGCAAAAATTTCAACTGGCCTCACCATTCCAATACTGCAGCGCCAATAGCTGCTATATTATACTGTGGTTGATGTATTAGTACCTGGGACCAAGATCCAGTCTCCCAATACGGTGGGCAGTCAATCGCGTTACAGGATCGCCATCGTTCCGGTTCCGGTTCGCCTTCGGCACCGGAAGAACATTGGGTCCGAGGCAGAATAAGCTTTGTGAGCTTGTTACCGTCGGCACTTTGGCTGATTTCACGAATGCATTGTACTTGTCGCGTCTTAGTACCTTTGCCACACGAATGTGAACACACGGACCATTCGCTGGTCTGAAAAGAGTCAAATTTGGTTGACCAATAAGCTTAGCTCCTGTGGTGGTATACTCCAAACAGGTATAGCAATTGTCACAGTTAGTGATAGGTTTTCAAACACGCGAACTATCTACAGTGCTCAAGAATCAGAAATTTTTGACAGAATTGTTGAAACGGTGATTGGCACAGAGTTATCTTGGTTTGCAAGATTGTTGTTTTTTTACAAACAACCTTGAATACTGTGACAATCTATATAATTAAACTTGGAATGCTCCAGATACGTATTCTGGGCAACTTTTCAGCATTACTTTGTTTAATACAATATTTTGCCAGAACGCGAACGTGATTGTTCTGTGAAAAAAATGGCCAATGTTACTTTTACGGGCGTAACAGTACATTAAGCGTATTCCTAAGCCTAAGCCTATGCCCAAGCGTTCAAAAAGTGTGTTCCTAAGCCTAAGCCTAAGCCTCAGCCTAAGCCTAAGCAAGAAATGTAATCTAGAATTTAAACCAACTCTATTATAGACCCATCAGAAACCTGGACGCCCCTTAAAGTAACATGGACCAAAAAATTGCATGCAATTTATTATGCATTGGCTGACTTTTGCGCATTCAGTAAAGCCGCGGCCGGCTAGTATTTCCAACAGACGGTGTATATTTCAGCAGAATGTGACTTATTTTACGTATATATCCAAGGCAACATACATATCCGGTTAAGGTAGGCAACATACCTCCCATCGAGGCGGGCATGGCTCGTTATTGCACGCTTTGCGGACCATCGGGGGTCGTTGTCGGGCGTCACAAAATTTCCATTCTACTCGACGATGAGTAACAGCTTGAATACACAACAGACGTCGTTCCGTTATTCCTGAAAAAACAACAAAATTGGTTACTTTACTGTTGGTACTGAACAGTAATCTACAACCGTTTGAATGGAGCGAAACTTTAACGCCATCCTCGTCCAGAGCCGTAATTCTTGAGCTCAAAGTTGCCCGCCCCTGCCCACGGAAACCCGCGGCTTGTACACTGCCGTCGGCCGCTGGACGCCGTTGCGCCGTTATTAATCAAAGTTAGTATTAAAACCACCGCGCAGCAGGTCGTATCGAGTAAGTAGCGCATTAGTTGTTCAGCCAACCGGTGCCATGCATAGCTCTTGACCTACTCAGCCAATCAGTGCCATGCATAGCTCTTGACCTACTCAGCCAATCAGTGCCATGCATAGCTCTTGACCTACTCAGCCAATCAGTGCCATGCATAGCTCTTGACCTACTCAGCCAATCAGTGCCATGCATAGCTCCTGACCTACTCAGCCAATCAGTGCCATGCATAGCTCTTGACCTACCCAGCCAATCAGTGCCATGCATAGCTCTTGACCTACTCAGCCAATTAGCTGGAGCCTCTCATAAACAAACGACCTCTCGGAAAATTTAAAATAGTGCATTTTAGTTGAAAACTTTTAATTTATTTTTGAAATTTAAAATTAAGCCTGTTTTTTCACTTGTTATCGTTCCGAAATGATAATCATGATGCATTAATGTAAAAATATTCAACATTACTTAATGTTCGAAGGAACGTGACTTTGGCCAGGAGTTTGCTGCGCAATTGACACTCCACTGAGGTCAAAAACTTACCTCCAAGACACGACGCTGTGCATTCGGTCCAATTTCCATAACTCCATCGATATTCGGCTACGTTATGACTGTTGGCCGCTGTGATCTGCCGGTCGTATAAAGGCTGCGGTGGACCGAAACTTTGCTCTGCACGAGGGCATTGTTTAACTTCGCACGGTTGAAATTCTTGAGGTTTCTTTTGATCTAAAAAACAGAAAAATAAACATTTATGGAACGGAAAAAATGTTTAAACTTGTCACGGCTCAAAACTATTTTGCCCACACAGTTCGCTAAACATTCCAGGGGGGACTTCGTGAAGAGAAATACAGGAATTTGCAGTTTTACACAAACAGGGGCCAATGTAAAGAACAGGGTCGGAACAGTATTATACGCATATTCCTAAGCCTAATCCTAAGCATAAGCCTAAGCCTAAGCATAAGCCTAAGCCTAAGCCTAAGCGTAAAAATGAGCATAATCCTAATCCTAAGCCTAAGCCTAAGCCTAAGCCAAGCAAAAAATTAGTTTAAAGCTTAAGCTTACTCTATTCTAGTCCCACAGAAAAACTCTCCGCCCCTGATCTTTACATGGGCCCAAACAGGGATATTATTTTTCAGGATAATTCTAAAAATTGCTCTGCCCCACTTTCTGGCTGCGGGTGCGAACCATGTTTGGTTTGTTCCGATGTAAAATTAGGACACTGACGAACAGTTGAAACTGTTGCAGCTGTTTTATTATTAAAAATTTAAAAATGACAAATTATAGAATAAAAACTTTCGCATCACCGTTGCGGCTTAATTTAAACTAAAAATAATAAAGTTTTCTTAAAATGTAAGCATCAGCCTCGAACGAACCAGCGGCGGATCCTAAATTTTTTGAGCTCATATGGTATATTGGGCCCGTGTTACTTGTGGGGTAGTCCCGGTTTCTGGTGAGTCTGCATAAGAGCAGGCTTACAAAATATGGCTTACCTTCACATTCATAAGCGGGCATCGGAAGCCAATCCTTGGTGAATTGCTGTAACGCCATACAGGTTAATTTACGTTGTTTAACACCAGGGCCACAGGTTGCGCTGCATTGTTGCCAAGTCCCTGCGTACCAGCTAAAATTTTCGTTATAAAAGGTTATAGTTTATTTAATTATGCAACTTCCACAATATCATGCGTATACCCGGTATAATTTATACTAGTACCGTAGTTGCACACATGTGAAACTGAACTAACGCTTCTAGGCCGTAGGCTAAAATGTTGTCTGGGATCCTCATATTTAAGTGAACAAAACAAAATACATAAAACATCTGAAACAGTAGGTATCTCAATGGATACAAACTTAATTTGCATACGTAACGTAAACAAATATCTGTTGGAATGCTGCTCAAAATACGTATGTGGGGCGTTCCAGCTTTAATATATAGATTAAACAGCCACAACGCTGTAGCGGTTTTTGACTTCAGCATTCACCGCCCACCGTTCCTCAAAAAATCATAACTGGGGTACGTATGATATAGTGGAAGTTGCATAAACTGCCAGTAAATAAAACATGACCCTGTATAAATAGGTCTTTACCTACACCTTAGCCGAAACCTAATCGTAAATGTGGGGAACATTAAAACGATGACTTACTGAGGTCTTGAGTCCAGAAAGCCGAACGGTCCCGTAGGCAGTGATGCTTGCTTGTAAGGTTCTTCTCCGTATGGCGCTTGTGCGAGAAACCGATATTTTTCAGAAATTTCTGCTAAAATAAACAATAAATCAATAAATTTCTCAATTTTTTATATTTTTAATAGTACATTTTTTCTAAAATCGTGATTCTGAATTGAAATTAGACGAGAAAAAGAAAAATTTCTATATTTTTATAATTTTTACAGTAAATTTTTTTGCAAAATCCGTGTTTCTGAATTGAAATTGATGAGAAAAAGAACATGGAAACTAAATAAAAGGCATAGGGCGATTGTAAACCTTGATGATGCGGTTATATTTTGTTTCGGTTTCAAATGATTTCAGATGAACACGTGTCTCTTTTCGAGGGGATTAATATGTAGGAAGGAGTACCTGTTTGTTTTTCGGCAACTTGACATGACACTTCGGTATAACAGACTTGTTTATCCGGCGGTCGCTTTGAAGGTTCGCAGACGAACTTTTTGTCGGCTTCGTTTGAACTCGGTTCCCGGCAAGCGACTTCTCGAAATTGCCAGCCTTTGTCACAAGTCGCCGAACACTGAAACAAAATATGCTTATTAATGGGTGGCGGGTGAAAGATTCTTTGGTCATACCCGTTCCATTGCCACAATGAAAACTTCAGTGCTGCTCCATGTTCGATTGATCAAATATATATATTTATTTATTTATTTATTTGTATATTAACATAACTGCATTCCAAAATGCCGATCCTTTTCACAACTCAGTGATTAGCAATTACTGGCTGCGTTTCTGACATCTTTCTAAAGTATTTTATATTTAACCAAAATTTTGAATTCGAAAGTCGTTTAAAAATTTGATCAAAATTGAATTTAAATTCAACTGACCTGAGTCCACTGTCCGACTTCCCAAACGGGGCACATTTGTGTATTGCACGATTGTTTTTCGTCAGGCTTTTTATCACGCCAACATAAACTTTCTTTCACCTGAAAAACATTAACTACAATTTTAATGGTTACAGCGTCTACTGCAGTTAGCCGAATAAGAGGGGGATGATTACAAGACGGGAGTCCCCATTCTTTCACTCTAAGTCCCAATCAATAGGAATCCGTATGCCAAATAAGAGTCTGTAAGCCGAAAGAGTCTCTAAACCGTAATTATTGTTCATAAACGTCAATTATCCCTAATTTTAGTGCATAAATGACGCCAGGACCAAATAACAACCCGCACAAATTTTATTCAATAATCCAGAAAATATTTAACGTACATGGCAACCAAAAAATGCTACGGAAGTCAGTTCTGCCCAAAAGAGAAAACGACATAAAAGACGGTGTCCGGTGTCAGTCTGGATAGGAACCGGGACATCAGACCTGTTTACTATGCAGCTGGAAAAGCGGGCTTCCATAGCGAGGATCGAACTCTCAGCCTACGGATCCTTAAGCGAATAATCTACCACTGTGCCACGCAGCCCGCCTTTCCAACTGCATTTTTCGACGACTATAAAAGTGTCGACCATGTGCTGCCACCTACAGTGTACTGCACTATTTTGCATGTGCACATAACAGACAAGCACGTCTCATATGCTTACATCCGGTCCAATTTACGAAAGGTGGGTTAAAAATAAACAACATTCTGTAACCGAATAACAGGAGTGTTTCCTATACAGAGGTCAAATAAATATCAGCACTTCTCTTATTCGGTTTAGTACAGTACGCTTAAATAAGCTTATGAATAATTCTAAATTCGAAAATTAAAGGTTAAAGCGAAACTGTTTTTAAACAACCTTAATGTTCAGTAGAGTAGACAACGGTTCGCAATCTCGAACACCGATTTCTCAGGTTTGACTAATTGATTCTTTAAATTAACCAGTTTTTATCAAAATATAAATAAAACTCACGTCAATTCGTTAAAATTTCATAAATTTATCAGTTTCACAAATTTGAGTATATTTTTTCTTAAATTTTTAAAAAATTTCTTCTTAAGTCAACCACGGTTTATAAATGTCGGAAGAGGCATTGTGCTTGGTAAACCATGTTACTTTAAGCGGCGTCCAGGTTTCTGGCAGGTCCATAAGAGAGTAGGTTTAGATTTTAGATTACAATTTTTGCTTAGGCTTACGCTTAGGATTAGGAAAGCATATTTGCAACGCTGAGACTTAGGGCTTAGGAATACGCTTAATCTACTGTTACGCTCCCTTAATGTAACATTGGCCGTGTTTGCAATGAATTAATACCCGAAACCCCGGCTCACCTTTCGGTTTTCAACGCTTCCGTCGGTTTTGTTGGTTTGCTCAGCGCAGTATACTTCACGACGTTGTTGTCCGCCATCACAACTTGCAGAACAATCTTCCCATTTGCCAACAAGCCATCTGAAATATTACAAATGAGCTGTATTAACTCTTTCTCACATGAATATTTTGAATTTTATAAGAGATGTAATTTCAAGGTAAGATTCGATCCTTATTCTCTCGAGTGGGAGGCGTTTACGATGACCACTTAAGCTGTAGAAGCTTGACGCTCGAGCCCGTGGAGGCTCTCACGTCTTGTGGAGATTTTGTACTGCTCTATATGTTAGAATCGTGAAACACTGCTTACAGTGTTTGTGTTGCTTGTATATTACTTGTATTTAGTAGCTTTTGGTATACTCTATGAGTTAAAGGGTTAAATTTATTTATTGACTCAAGTTTATGATACAACCACAAAGCAAGCTACTGTCATTAAAATGTGGTCCTGTTGTTTTAGGGGAGTCCCGTTACTCTGCGTGCTGCAATAGAGTATGATTTGGCTTCGACTTATCCTTACACTAAGACTTCGACTAATGACTTTGACTTTTTAGGCATCTACTTATGCCGTTACGCTATAGAAATTAAAATTGGCCAAAATTTGCAATAAAAAATTGCGTTTAACTTAAAACCACAAGCATCAGCTTTAGTTTATATTTTTAACAAATCACAGTGGCTTATCAATGATTTCATGGCATACTAAAACGGACCCGTGTTACTTTTATGGCCGTCCCGATTTCTGGTGAGTCCGTAAAAGAGTAGGCTTACATTCTAGGCTACGTTTTTTGGTTAGGCTTAGACTTACGCTTAGGCTTAGGCTTAGGAATATGCTTTTGCAACGCTTAGGTTTAGGCTTACGCTTAGGAATACGCTTTTGCAACGTTTACGCTTAGGCTGTGGGTTTGGAATACGCTTAATCTGCTGTTACGGCCCTAAAAGTAACAATGGCCCTGACATGTATTATGGCAAGTTTCAATTAAAATCCGGAGTCGTATTCTCAAATGTATACAGCACCAAATTACCACCAAAAATAATAGGTTTTCAAACAAGCGAACTGTGGGATAGAGTAACATCACAATTTGCACAGTAGTACAACTGCAATTTTATAGCAGTACCGCGGCTACCGCGTCGTACTTAAAACAGGAGCTCGGGACCTTGGAGTCTCCGGACACCTGTTGCTCGCAGGACAATCCTTGCATCAGCCATATTAAAAAATTGAAGAATTCGGTACAATTTTTCCCAATCGTTCTCAGCGTTTATACAATTTACCGAGTAAATATGTAGTAACTTGCAGCATGTAATTCATTTTATTGTAGAAAAATGTGAAGAATTTAAATTTACGGGGTTTCTAGCAGAGTGGGACCGCGGGTACCCGCGGATCAAAAAATGGCAATTTTTACCAGCGCCAAACCTTTGAGCGTTAAAATGCAAATCATACGCTATTAGCTAAGCTAGTCAGTGAGCGTTGAAAAAGCAAAAGTTGTGTGCTTTATTTAGTTGGGTTTCAAATTTTGTTGTTTCTAGTAAGATTTCATGTCCAAAATTCATTGGAGTTATAACGCAAAACTTCATTAAAGTGCAAATCATCAGCGATCTTTAAAAAAACTGGTTTCAGTTTAGGCGTGGGTAAAAGGCGGATTGTGGGTAGACCTCTTTCCCGTGGGTAAACCCGTGGGTCAAAAAATTTTTATTTGACTGGATAATGCGCGATTCGGGTCTGGTTACTGGCTAGACTATGAAATGATGCCAGTTTACAACGGGGCCTAATTTCACGAGTCGTACCAGCGCCAATCAAATGCTGTAGCCGCGGTGCTGTTTTGAGAACCGAATTCTGGTGCATTTTGGGACCCAGCATGCAAATTGTTTAGGATTCAAAATTTGGTCACTTTTGGTACCAATAAAATCTCCCTCAAAATAAAAACATCAACTAAAATAAAATAACACAACACTACTACTGTAGCAACGCGAATAACAGAGAGACTGATATTTATTTTGCCTCTCCAGGGCGTTCCCCCTGTTATTCGGTTACGAGCTGTTATTTATTTTTAACCCGCCATCCACCGTCCTTCATCGCTGATTTATTTCCGGTATTGCAGCTGTCCATTGAATTAACCGTTTACTGGTCTTGTATCAAAAGTTTGAGCGATAATGCTAGGTTATACTTAGCAATGTACTTTCATAACTTAACTATGCTTTAAAGATTGAAACTAAATTTTATTTGGTCCTAGAGTTTATGCACTACAATGAGGGATAATTAACAATTAAGGTCTTTAGTTAGGGTTTAGGGACTCTATCCGCTTACGGACTCTTATTAGGGACGTGACTCCTATTGATTGGGACTCAAAATAGGGACCTCCTTCTTATTACCCCCTCTTATTCGGGTCACTACAGTAGGTCCACACTGTACTATTCACAATTATAAACTATTTCATACAGCAAGCTTTACCTGCAGCTGAAAATAACAAAAAAGAATACAATTTTATACAAATATTTAATGAATATATCTCTTAAATACTAAACTTAGTTTAGCTTAATATCAGTTAACTTAAAAATGTTGCTGAATTCCTTAATTAATCAGAGATTTTTAAATTTAAATAGCTAAAAATAACAGTCATCTATGTAATTAAAGCTGGAATACCCCACATACGTATTTTGGGCAACTTTCCAGCAAACTGTGCTTACAATAGTTTTCACAGCGCACATAATCGTAATTGTTCTATAAAAAATTTGCATGCAGATTTTTAAGCATTCGCTAACGCTTTTGCGTAGAATTGGTCGACTAATTAACATTTACTTCGTACTAATATTTTAATGCATTGATTATATTAATTTTCAAACTTGTTACAGTCTGGATATTAAGTTTACCATCAAAAAATGCTGCGAAATTGCTAAATTTTTGGTATTTCTTAATTTTAGATTCATTAAACTTAGTCGGTTCTAAAATCAATAAAGTCCATGGTGTCCGCATTAGACGCACGCTTCCGGCCAAAGCTGACCGGAACAACCCATCCATAGCTTCGGTTTACGAAAAATTGTTTCGCTAAGGCTGTTGAATCTTTTAGATTTATTTTGATTTCACATTTTACTTAAACGTCCATGTATTTCTTAATTTAACCTAAACTTATGCGGGATTCATGTTATATCCAGGACATTCGTGTACAAATGTTACCCAATAGCCTAATAAAAACAAAACGTGTTCCAAGCTGCATCAGCTGTAACGTGAACTCCGCATTACTTTGACGTTTGGGAATATTCGCTAGTCGGGATATTAACAAACCTTTGCTGATTGTACTCATATAATATATCTGTTACAATGCAGTGAATGTTATTAACACAAGAGTGCAAGCATAACGTGCAATAAACAGTATACACAATTTTATGTTTCAAATCAGTAGCATAAAACATTTTATACAGGATGCGATCGGATATGTCAAATGCCGGAATCGGAAACAGTTAATTTTCTGCCAAAAACGGAAACGAACCCCAGGTTTTTGGGCAATTTTATACTATTAAGGTGTTAGCATATAATTTATTTGTTAACATACTTATACAAACTTGGGAAAAAAATTCCGACCATTTTATCCATAAGATTGGTAACTCCAGACTAAAGTCTCAGCCACGCGTCCTTGGCGGGTTCCTATTCACACGTAAAAGTTTTTGCTGCTAGAACTTGCAGATGCAACTTGCATTTGCAAGTTTTGTACAAAATCCCGTTCGAAAAACTTACAATTGCAAGTACCTCATTAAAAATCAAAGCTAGAAATTTAGTTCAAATGCGTTGTAACCATGCAAGTTCACTGAATTTATTGCAGTCGCTTTCTCATCGGTTGATGAAAAAAAACAAGTTCTGCATGCAATTTGCAGCTGCACGTTCTCGCAGTAAAAACTTGTACGTGTCAAAAGAGCTTAACGCAATATTCTGACGGCACGAAATAAACATAATTCATATCTCAGCAAGCCAGCATCCAAAGAACAAGTTTAATCTTCTAGTTTACATACTAACAAGAAGTAAAAATTGCGTTGACAAGGAATGCTTCAAAGCTTACCCAATATTTTGAGGCAACGCTTTCACAATTCTGACATAACCAACAAAAGTAGTAAACGTCCAAACGGATAACCACAAACCAAATTTCATTGTAAAATCGAAACGAGCCCTTTCTATGCTCGAAAGTCAATGTTCTTATGTTAATATACTTAAAAGTGAAATTCGGTAAATTTATCTAGAAAATATATCATTTTGTACCACAAAAAACCCTGTAGAACACTCTGACCCTTCCTAAAAATATTTAACTCTGTCCAGGAAAGCTTTCGCCTCGCTTGAGAAGCCAAGTGAAAACCCATGGATCTGTCATGACATTTTTGACCGCTTCAAACTTTTTAAACTTGCTACAGGATTATAATTTATTAGCTGAACCATCAACTTCTAAGTAACTTAATAAATGCTATATTAATATGTTACAAGCGATGTTCACATGCTTATATATACGTATATATGCAAACGCTTCAATTTTGGCAATCATGAGTTACACTAAAACCTAAGGTACGCTGAACATAAATACTGTTCAGTATCCAACAGCATATAATTATATAAAGGTCAACCCGACAAAAAATTAGTTTTAACCCAAAGCCGTACCGGAATCGGAACCTGTATGCCGAAGCCAGATTCAAAAGTTACCAGCTCACAAAAAGTTTAAAAGAAACATTTCGTTCGACGGAATATAACAAGACACGGCCTAAACATTACTGACGATTGTTTTTAAGCAAATTTTTAAAATTAATAAATCTTGAGCCCTATCAGTAAAATATATCGATGCATTGATAGTCTGTTTGTTTGTTTGTTTGACGGTTTTTTTTATTTGCTTGTTGTTTGTTTGTTTGTTTGTTTGCTTGCTTCCTTGTTTTGTTTGTATGTTTGTTTGTTTGTTTGTTTGTTTACTTGCTTGTTTTGTTTGTTTGTTTGTTTTCTTGCTTGTTTTGTTTGTTTGTTTGTTTGTTTGCTTGCTTGCTTCCTTGTTTTGTTTGTTTGTTTGTTTTTGTTTTTTGTTTGTTTGTTTGTTTCTTTACTTGCCTGTTTTGTTTGTGTGCTTGTTTGCTTGCTTCCTTGTTTTGTTTGTTTGTTGTTTGTTTGTTTTTTGTTTGTTTGTTTGTTTCTTTACTTGCTTGTTTTGTTTGTTTGTTTTTGTTTGTTTTTTTGTTTGTTTCTTTGTTTCTTTGTTAGTATTTACAAAATTTGTATTTCAATTTTTGTTCAATTGTTTGTTGCAACAGTAATGTTTCGAATATTTTATTTCGTACAATAAACAAACAACACCAAATTTTACATTACATTTGGCCAACTTTAATCAAGTGGCACCCCAGAAATGTCTAAATGGTAGGTTCAACTCTAAAGGGTCATTCACACGTGTGAGTTGCCGCAAGAACTTGTTGCTTTAGCTTGCAGCTGCAAGTATTATTGATATGTTTTCATACAAAAATAACAGCTACAATTTACAGATGCAACTTCTTCCAGGCAAAACTTACACGTGCAAGTTGCAGCTGTAAATTTCTTTACTGTCACAAACTCGACAGTGCAAATTGCAGCTGCAAGTTCTCGCTGCAACTACTTGCACGTGTGAATAAGGCTTAAATAAATCAACGAAATGACTGATTTTAGGGCCCATGTAAAGATCAGGGGTGGTACGTTTTTCTGTGGGACTGCAATAGAATAAGCATAAGGTTTAGACTAATTTTTTCTTGGCTTAGGCATAGGCTTAGGCTTAGACTTATGAATATGCTTATTCATACGCTTAGGCTTAGGCTTAGGCTTAGGCTTAGACTTATGAATATGCTTATTCATACGCTTAGGCTTAGGCTTAGGCTTAGGCTTAGACTTATGAATATGCTTATTCATACGCTTAGGCTTATGCTTAGGAATATGCTTATAATACTGTTCCACCCATGTTCTTTACATTGACCGTTTTTAGAATAGCATTGCCGTTTTGTTAGCAACATTACAAAATTGGAACCGTTACTACATGCCAAAAATTGGACGATAAACAAATTTAATACCTCTGAAACTTTCATCTGCTTCCTGATATCCGCGATATATAAAAGCCTACTCAAACCCATCATTTTTAAAATTTTAAATTTAGAATTTAATACGAAAGTACACTGACAAATTTCGTTTCGCAGCTAAATTGGTATACTTGAAAATGTTACAAAGTTTCAATTGAAGAAGACTCGTTACTTAAGTACGGTGATAATTGGTAACTATCGCGCTGGTTTGCTTAGTCTCGTAAATATCTGCAGGGCATTTATCGCTTATTATGCTAACAAACCGTCCGAATGGGATCCGAACCAGGGCTGTAGGTAGGAAATGGTCAGAGGGGGGTGCAATCCTGTCCCCTAGAGAAGTCCCTTTGGTGGGAAAGTTGAAAGTTGTAGTAAGGCGCCTGAAATCATTTGTCTGCCAACAACATGCTTTAGCTCCCTTTGTAGCGTGTTGAACTGGCTTCGGGTCTGAGTTATCATCAATTTAAGATATCTCGAAAAGCACCAAAATTAAAGGTTAGGTAAACAAACTAGAATGTATCTATAATTTAAATATAATTTAATAGTTGTCGCAAAATTTATACTCCATTTTCCAGTGGTTTCCAAGAAACACAAATAAAATGCGAACGAAATTACGAGGTTGTGGCTAAAATACAAGAATTCATAAAATTGGCTAGGAAATGATACAAAATTACATAGCTAAACGCTTTAAAACCTAAACCATAGCTAATCAATGTCGACTCCTGAAATTAGTAAAAAAGGGAGTCGTGTGAAATAAGGAAAAACTCGCGAACGAAGCAACCAAAAAATTGAATACCATTTAGCGCTAAACCCTGATTCTAAATCTTGGTCTTGAACCTTGTTTGGGGGGGGGCGGCTAAGCTAAGATGCATCCCCTTGGATCCGCCAGTGTATCTAATAGTTGTCGGGCTAAGTAACATGGAAAGTTACTGAAACATTTACAAGAGGGGGTACTTATTATTTCCGATTTCGTGAAAAGCTTTATGTTAAATTTATAAGGTTCCTTTATCTTTTAATTTTTGGTTTTTTGAAAATTTTTGAAACTTGCCTTTTAGGACCGCGCAGACCTTTGATCCAGGACTGCTAAAAACAGTGACGGATTCATGGATGAAATCGGGCCCCCACTGGCCCAAAATTGTTACAACTCAAACAGTTCATTCGAAGCTCACGGCCAATGTTACTTTGAGTGGCGTAACAGTAGATTAAGCGTATTCCTAAGCCTAAGCCTAAGCGTTACAAAAATGAGTCCCTAAACCTAAGCCTAAATCTACGCAAAAAATGTAATCTAGAATCTAAACCTACTCTTTTATAGACTCGCCAGCAACCTGGACACCCGTTAAAGACACACATGGGCCAAGCTAACAATGTGTACCCTAGCCAAACAGGTTTGATGTGTGAGTTGATCAAATTTTGTTTCTGTCAACCCACAGCAATCAAATATTTCACATATGTCATGCGTTTTTTACGCGACTAAATATACTGTTTTCCAATTATCTTAAAGTCGCCAAAAATAATGCCAGTTTCCGTTTCCAAATAAAACTTTTCGTTTGTATGGCAAGAACCAAATCAAACCCTAAACAACAAACCAGAGAAAACCAGAATTACCCTAAACGTTTTAGTCAAATCATGGGGGGCGGTGGCTTTAAATATAAACTGAGCCAGAAAAAAACCCCTGAAAAGTTGGACGGTTTTGTGACGCGGGGAGGCTGAGTTTGTGTAAACTTTTGTCGAGAGCCGCTCATAGCCAGCTCAACATGATCTCAGGGTGGGAAAAAAATTTTCAGTAGCGGCATTCTCAAAGATTTCCGATGACGTACAAGCGATTTAAAATTTTTTTGATGCAACCGAAATTTTCCTTGAGCGGCCCCGCAACTTTGATCCTGTTATGGCTACAAGGCCAGTAAACTGTCAAAAGTTGCTACTTAACACACAAAGAGACTATGGTGTGTGTGATCTTTATTGTTTCTGATAGAAACTTCAATCTGTATTTTCTTTTTGAAAACTTACAAACCAGAACCATTTTTGTTTAAGCCCCGCGTGGTCTTTGGTTCCCAAAACACCAACAGTAAACAGGGACGTTAATGCGTAGAACGGATATATCCAAATCCTGAAATTTCTATCGAAACGAAGAAGAACGAGTTTCTGGCAGACTTAACCTTCGAAATTCAAAACGTTAACAAAATGTTAATTTACACGAGATTTCTACCCTCCAAAAACAAACTTATGGCTACGAGCCTGACCGAGAAACCACGGTCTTATCGGTAAAATTGCTCTTATGTTTAAGCCCCTACTGTTCCTATTTCCACGTCTTGGGTTGGAAAATGGTTTAGACATTTAGTTTATTATTTGAAAACTTCGTTCAATTTTATAAATGATTGGTCAAGTGCGGTCCTAAAGATATTGCTTATCCAACGAGCGAATAGTGGCTGGGTTATATATAAGGAATGTACTTTCAAAATTTAAGTACGCCTTAAAGTTTCGAACTCAAATTATTTGGTCCTGGAGTCATTTATGCGCTACAGTTAGGGTTAATTGACATTTATGAACTCTAATTAGGGTTTAGGGACTCTATCCGCTTACGGACTCACATTAGTGATACGGATTCCAATTGATTCGGACTCGAAATGGGGACCCCCTCTTATTGCCCTGCCCCTCTTATTCGGCTCAATACAGTATATATATTATTTATATATTTGACAAGCCATTTCCTAACCAATTTTTCTGTTCTAAAGCTTGCATAAGTACTCAAACTCATTGAAAGTATTTGACCTGGTACAGACTAAAAATTCTAGAATACCATTCTATGGTCTGAATAAAATTGCCAACTCAAGGTACTTGTTATATTTATAAAGCAAAACGTTGATTTGCTTAAGTCGGCGCCTTAAATATCAACTTAAGCGAAAATTAAATAAATACCGAAGCATGATTTCAAAAAGTCAGACATTGGCTGGGTTTGCATGAGTTTGGGCTCAATGTTACTAAATCATAACTTCAGTAAATACTTAGGGTTTGATCCTGTAATTGTTTAAGCCATGTAAAGCTGTTAATTTTCAAGTTTATTTTGTTGTCATTCTGAAATGTTACTTAAGTAATTACTTTAGTTGCCGAGTGAAATAAATGCTTACATTTCCGAACAAAACAGATAAACGCCAAATGTCAGTCATTGTCATAACAAGAAAGTAATAGTTTTGCTTTGTATGCCTGAATGGTAAATTTTTAATCTATAAAATTTAGTCATCGACTTAAGTGTTTACTTAACATAAGTACGCTCTAAATAACAACAAAATGGTTAAGTAATTACAAACTTGTACTTAAGTAGGGTTTCAGAAACTCAGCCATTGTTTTCCGCGGGGGTCCAGGTGAGCTTCACTAATCAGTCATGTGAAATACTGACATCCCCTGTCAGAAAATTTCTATCCCCCACAGTATGTTTAGCCAGCTACTGGTGCTAATTTACAAGAGCGGTTGTCTTGGTTATGGAACCCTTCATAATAAAGTACATAACACAACGAACTGCAAAGAAAATCATAAATTTCAACCTTAATAATTTACTGGTTCGAAAGTTACAAGACCAACCTATCCCCAATAGAAGTATTGTGCAGAGGTAAAGAAGTTAAAGCCTAATGTCTATATTCTCCCAAAAGTATTGTGCAGAGGTAAAAACTGCAGTTGTTTTATCGTGACCACCACAAAATATATAACCATTCATGATAAACCGCATTCAAAAATATGCAAACTAAAGTTACGAATCTGAAACCTAATCGAACCGGGGCCAGAATAACACGGTTCACACCCCAGATCATCATAGCATTGTCTTTATTGTTGTTTTTGTTTTTGTTGTTGTTGTTTTTAAATCCTAAATTTTGGCCCATTTTTTACCATTACCAAATATGATTTTACCGCACCAAATACCCGACTGTCCCAGGTTATAATTTAGTCGGCGGCATATTTTCATATCAACCGACAAAGGCTGTTGCCACAGGGGGGTCATGGGTGCTTAGATTGCGTCGAAAAATATTTAAGCCTTCCGATCAGTGGTAAATTGTGACGATATCGGTGCTAACAGTGAGGACCCCTTGGGGGTACAATGTGAACCATCTTAAGCATTATTTTGTAACAAATAAAGCTTACGCCATATCTCCGATGCCGTTTCATTTAGGACCGCAACCAGTTCAACCTGCTAGAAGGGGACAAAGCATTTTTAGGTCAGGCATGCGGTTAAACCGCATACAAAGTGGCTAAAATTTTTCTAGGGGGAGCAAAAAATTTTGCTAAGGATGAGCCATCTTGCCCTGACCCCGCTTCTGGCTCAATTTTCATCATGTTTCATACCAGGGTTACATTTGTGAACGAGTTTTTGACCGCTGAAGCTAATACACAATGGTGATCAATGATAAATGTTCTAGGATTATAGTAGGAATAAACATGAAAAGATTTCAATGGGTTTTAAGTTCAATAGCTTTAAAAGCTAAAATTTGACGTAAAATCGTCTATTTTTATTTAACTTAGTTTGAAACTTTGCTTTACCTACTGCTATGTTTCAAAAATAACTTAAAGTTTCATGTGAAGACATTTGCCAAACCATTCGAGTTGGCTGGCTTATACAAGATTATGATATAAGGTTTAGCTTTACTGTGGTTCTAAACAGTCGGAAAAAGGTTCGTTCTATTGTACTATCAAATAGGTACCTGGGCAGTTCAACCCCCCTCCCAGTAAAGATAAAACAAATGTTTCTTACCGCATTACACTGCAAAAATACTGAGGCAAATGGACTCTCTCCGAAATAGGCTCTACGGGAAGACACAAATTGCGTCAAATACTACTCCGCCAGAGTCAAACGTGCGACTTAATAGCAGAATTTGACTCTGGTCGAGTCGAATTTGACTCAGCTTGTGTAGTCCCGTAGAGCCTATTTCGGAACGAGTCATTTTGACTGACCATTTTTAGCAGTGTACAGTTTATTATATAAGCCTAGGCTTAGGTTTAGACTGAGGTTTAGGATACATCAGAGCGAACCTAAGTTTAGGCCTAAGCCTTGGCCTATGTTATTAATCCAGTTAATCTATTTGCGGAAACTGATTTTTGGTGGGGGGGGGCGAAGGTAAAGTAATCATGTACCATCAGATGTATAGTTACAAACTGAAAATTGGTCAAAGAAAGTTAAATTGAAAGTAATGATTCAGATGTATTCAGCTTACTGACGGAATTAAGTTACAACTTCAAATCAATTGGGTAAAATATCACTTGAAGTCGCTGTCAAAATGTGGATTTGGATCTTGTACACTTCCACCCACAGGCTTAAGTTAAGCCGATGAAAAAGTTTACCTAAGAAGGCCCATATAAAGATCAGGGAAGGAACGTTTTTCTGTGAGACTGCAATAGAGTTAGCTTAAGCTTTAGACTATTTTTTGCTTGGCTTCGGCTTAGGCTTAGGTTTAGGTTTAGGAATATTATGCTCATTCTTACGCTTAGGTTTAGGCTTGGCATAGGCTTAGGCTTAGGAATATGCGTATACTACAATTCCTCCCCTGTTCTTTACATTGTCCCCTAAATCTAAAAGTTAACCTTTTTAACCAAGCCTAATCCTCAAGCCTAAGCCTTAATGATAAATTCAGGATCGAATGTATACAACAGCTGATAAGTTTAAAACTTTAACTACGAAACAATACATTTTTTAGTAATTGCAGGCGTAGTCTCAACTGTGTATAGCATTTGTCACCTTTGGTAAATAGGTTGCCAGCAAATCGAACGAATGAATCTGGTAAAACTCAAAACTTGCATTGACGTAAAACAAAACCAGTGCAATAAATTGGCACAAATTCCGGACCTAACATCAAAAGTATCATAGGCGCTGTACACATTTGAGAATATGTGCCGAATGAAGCCAAAATGCGTTTCAATTTAAACAAATTAAAATTTATAGTTTACAATTTAAGATTTGTTTACTTCAGTTGTACCAAAAAATGTCGACGGATTAGAAAATATCCTAAAAACGATTTTAAGTTTCAAAATTGAAAAAACCCAAAAAATGTTGCATAATTTTTTGTTTATTTGAAAATTGTCGAAGCCATAATGTGGATAAGCATTGGGGGGTGACAAAAAGATCGATAAGGTGTCACATGCGTGTCTCAATATGTCTCGACGTAAACAATCGTACGCACGTCACTGTCAGGCTTCGAGTTGTACTCGATGGTGCCGACTAAAGTTTAATATTTACCAAAGTTCCACAAAACTGTCCAATTTCAAAAAGTTTAAGTCAAAAATGTGAAATTTGTAATGTTTTTTTTTGATTTCGTGTATTTTGACATTTTTAAATGTTTTTGAAAAAATTATTTTAAGTTTAATCGATCTGTATCTTTGGGGTTTTACCTTCGGATACCAGTGTTTTTCGAAAGATTGAAAATGATAACTTAGCCTTAAGTTGGGTGGGCGACTCGGGCTAAAAATTTATCAGGAGGGGCGTATAAGCGGTTCACAAGACTTACGAGCGCGATTGAAACTTTATAGGATACGAAAAGTTTTTCACAATGACCATAGGGGTAGACAGAATTTTTGAAATGGGGGAATTTGTTTCATATAAATTTCGTGGGGGCTTTTTGTGTAACAAAATGAAACCGTATCTAAAAATTTGTACAATCAATCGCACAGAGGGGTTTGGCACCTAAAAGTCCCCTGAGTGCACATATCAAACGAATGTAGCCCCCTGGAATCCCACATTTTACAGTGTTCAGATTTCAAGTTTGGCCAAAAGTTGTGATTTTAGGTGTGTGTGAAAAAGTCTTGAAAAGAAATGTGCCATTTATTTTGCAGCTTAGGACAAATATCAAACTGCCCCTTGCACCTACCGGTACCGTATCAGCCCCCAAAAAACTGGGTTTTTTTCTTCAAACACAAACCTAAGCTTTAGAGATTTAGGAGGCAGTGCTGCGAAAAGAAAAACTAAAAGTCAATTTTAGGATCAAATTCAAAATTGACAAATCTAAACCAATTTACGCATACCAGATTTAGCCAGATTTAGCAACATTTAGCGTAGCTATTTTTTCTGTCTTTGTCACAAAATCACAAAATAGAAAAACAATGGAAATTGTTGCAAAATATTTAGTTTTGAGAAAATTAGGTTTTAAGAAAACAAAAAGTTTTTTTATTTTCGATTTCGAATGATATTCAGACAGTAGCGCGGTGGCACCAGATATAACGCTTTGATTTTTGCTCAATCAACCCTGTATGTGTGTCGGATATTGTTTAAAATATTTCTTCGTTTGGTCAAAACTGTACGGGCGGTGGGCAACGTTTTTGAAACGTTTTGCCTAAAGTTTACGACCCACGACGACAATTGAACTTTGCGTTGTATCCAAGGCTTCTACCGTTACACCAAGCGTAGTCGATTGCAACAAACTCATCATCCAGTATATTTTAAGTACGACTTCATATATAGTTTCAAAAAGCGTATTTAAGTTAAGTAAATACTTAAACTGGTGCCTAAATTTGATACTCAAGGCTACGTACGCCGGGACATTGGTCGCGGGTACCCGCGAGTAAACGCGAGTCGAATAAACAAATTTCAGTCGCGGGTATACACGCGGGTAAACATTTGTGCATCACTCGAGTAAAAAATTACCAGTTTTCACCTGCGCCAAACTTAAGTTTTAAGATGCGAAACGTGCGATATTGTCTGTATAATTTCTGGTCATTTGCTGTTTAGTGCTTTAGTTCGATTTGGAATTTTGTTAATTCTAGAAAACTTACGTGTGTAAGTTTCGTTGAAGCTGTAACGCAAATCGTCATTAAACTGCAAAGCACCTGCTGTCTTTAAATTACTGGTTTAACTTCAGGCGCGGGTACAACGTGGGTCGCTGGTAGGTGTTTTTTGCGCGGGTATACTCCCGAGTAAAAAATTCATATTTGCGTGGGTAAAGCGCTGGTCGGGTAAATCCTTACCCCCATCGTACTCAGCGTAGTCTCCAGCTCAAATCTAACAACAGATTAAATATGTGCTATAAATAAGACGAAATGAAAACAATTTCCTTCTGTGACACAATGAAATTTGGCAAATATCGACCTACAAAGAAATAAATAAACCCAGTAAATGACCTTAAATTTCAATTTCAACTTAAATTTAAAGTAAATAAGCATTTTAAACCATTTGAAAATAATTTCAACAAGATCAAGTAGTTTAAGTACGTAAAGTCGATTTTGAAAACGAATTTAAGAATTTATGAAATTTCACCAAAATTTAATTATAAAGTTTTCAATTTTAGAACGGCATGCGAAAGACCAAGTTTGGCGAGAAATGGGAAACTTTAAAATTGCAATATATGCAGGTTTGTTTTCTTTAACCGTACACTGTAAATTTCAATGAGTTGATGTTAACTCAGAATGAGTTTATTCGCTCAGTCTGAGTTATGACTAAAATATTTGAGCTGATTCAATTCATTCTGAGAGATAATTAATCAACTCACCCAGAATCAACTCAACTGAGTGTGAAAGTCAGCTCAACTGAGAGTGAGTTAATGTTTACTGATATTTAATTCAGAAATAACCAACTCGCTGGCTGAATTGATTAACTCATTGGAATTTACAGTGTACCTGCTCATGCTGTACAATAGGCATATACATCAGACGGGGAATATATCTCGCCAAAATTGCTGTAAAGACTTGACCAAGGCACTGTTACACGCGGTACAATAAGGTCAACGGATATTTCTTACTCACAACAGCTTGCTCGACAAACAACGTTTAGATGTGGTTACCCTGACTCGAAATAACATTCTGCCCTCGCTCTCATGTAAAACACGAGAAACGAATAAAGTTCCGAGCACTAATAAACCAATGGTAAGTGGACATTGGAAGGTCCTATGAAACAGGCTCAGGAGTAAATTGGACCATTTGCCCGTCAGGACAAAAACCCGGTGCGCCGGATCGAGTTAAGACCACACAAAAAAATGAATGAAAACCTGATTTTAGCCATGCTACCGGTCTATTGACGATTATATTCCGTTGAAGCGTATTTTGTAATCCATCAGCGATGGACCGGTTCATATCAAAATGCCAAAGCCCCTTATAAGTGCCGGTCCAGCTCTGGGCAGGTGCTTTTAAGGATTTTATGCTGCCGCTGTTGTTAAAGAAATTGTAAAAAAGACACATTTGTACGAACCTCATTGTAGTATCAAGAGTCGATAACGACTGTTTACAAGAGTGGTGCAACAGGGTACATACTGTGTAGAGAACAATGTACCCGGCACGCGTTGCGTTTTTGCCCTACTCTCCCCTTTATTTAAAGGGGGTACAACCGGTGCGAACCATGACACCTTATGTATGCGGCGTCAGACATGGTCCTCTTGTAATATAATTTCGGGTGTATTCATGTGATAGTGACCCCCTCTCTAAACAAGGGGGTCGGCCAATAACGCAACGCCCGGTGGTACATTTTGTAACATATGGAACGCCAAGTGTTGCACACTCTTGTCACGATCGACTCTTGGTTGTGTTAATACCAAAAGCATACAGACATATGGTAACTTGACTCAAACGTCGTATCAATTGTTACTCTCTACTCTTGCACTGAACCGCAACTCCGGATTTAAAAACTCTTGATAATCACTTAGCTACCCGGTGCATTCATGGGATGACACTCCGGCTATTGGCCTCCAATAGAAATCAAAACCAAAAACTTGTATTAAGATTTAACGCTAAAATTTAGTTTGTGGTTTGATTTCAAGATCAAATCAGCAATGATTTTACCTGTAAGCCGACAGTTCTCATAAACTGTGTGGTCCTCTAAATACATGGCCCCAGCAGGATTCCAAACCTTAATTTTGTATTAACCCTTTCTCACATGAATATTTTCTATTTCCCCTGAGACCTACTTTTATGCTAGGATTCGAACTCGGGTGACTGGCGTGGGAGGCGTATACCATCACCACTCAGGTATAGGAGCTTGACGCTCGAGCCCGAGGGGGCTCTCACGTCTTGTGGTGATTTAGTACTATGTATACGTGTTGCAATTGTTAAACACGGTGCGATATACATTATTTAACACATATACACTGCGCTTAGTTGCCTATAGGCAACTCAATGTGAGAAGGGGTTAAGATTTAATACTAAAATTGTGTCTGGCTCTCGTTCACTTCGCTATCAAGTTTTTTCGGATTATCAGATTTCCGTATCCGCCAATGACTTACTCAGCCGGACACGGGATATACTGACACTTGTGGATTTGAGGCGTTGGTCGGGATTGGTCGCCACAGTAGGTTTCTGGTACCGTTTCTTTGCGACGGTTGTCCCAGCACATCGACACCGATACTTTCCAACCTGAAAATGGTGACAAAAATTTTTCTAAAATCCAAAAAATAAGTGATTTGAAAATAAACTAATTTAAAAATATAGTTATTTAAAAATAAAGTTTATTTTAAATATGAATCCGACATGGACTGAATTTATTCATACAAAAAGCTAAACGGATACGGTTTCAACTAAATAAATGGAGGTTAGTGTGTTGGTACACTGAATGGCTTTTGTTCGTTTGCACTAGATATAAAGATTCAAGCATAAGGCCCTGGCTTAGGCTTGGAAAACGAATTGCGCTAAGCTTTAGCTTTATCTTTGCCTAACCTAAGAATAAGCCTAAGTGTAGCGACCCGAATGAGAATGAGAGGAGGGATAATAAGAGAGCAGTCCCCAATTTTAGTCTCAATCAATAAGAGTCCGTTAGCGAATAGAATCACTAAACGCTAATTATGGTCCATAAATGACAATTAAAGGGTGACGGAGGACGGGTTAAAATACATAACAGTCCGTAACCGAATAACAGGGGGTTCCCATTGGAGAGGCCAAAAATATCACTCCCCTCTCTTATTCAGGTCAATACTGCAGGTAATGTATACAAAGCCGACAAGCCTAATCCTAAACCGAGACTAGCATTCGCGTAAAAATGCGGGGCTGAGGGGGGAAGTGACCAAGACTCCAATGATTTAACTCGATTAACCCCCCGATATTTGACAAGCTGCTTACTGTCAGGTCCGCACGTTTTGTCGCATGGTGTAAATTTTCCCACATCGTTCCACGTAAACACCGGCCGGTTACAAGACATTCCGTTTCCGCCACAAACGCCACAATCGTCTGCTTTTTCCTTTGACCAAAGTTTGCCGTCACAACCAACTGGCTTAAATTTCATCAAAAATTTTAAATTTCACAAAATTTAATTTGTTCAAATCCTAAAATTTTGTGAAAATATTTTATTTCATAAAATACAATAAAACACTTAAATCTGCGCCAAAGGTTATTTTCGTCAAAGGTGTGTAAAGTTAAACTGTGCCTAAAATCCTATGTCAAAGAATTAACTAAACCTAAACCTGGCAAATGTTCTCAATAAAGTATACTGCCAGTTGTCGGTTAATGATAGGTTTTCAAACCAGAGAACTATGGAAGTTTAGTTTTCTTAAAATTTGCATAAATGTAGCGCATATCAAATGCTAAGAACACCAAATTTTGAAGCTATTTTCTGGTGTCAAAAGTACAATATCAGTTGCAAACTGGAGATAGGTGCTATACAAGGCCCGTAGCCAGCTCACGATGCTAGGAGGGGCTGAAAAATTTTCAGGTGGGGCATACAAGGGTTTTCAACAAAGAATGTTGAAAACTTTCTTGGGGTGGCAATACATTTCCACAGATGGCCGAGCCCCCTTCGCCCAACCTAGGCTACGGGCCAGTGCTATGCTCATTTGAGAATACTTGTGTACAGCGGCGGATCACAAAATTTTTGTCCAGGGGCGAGATGGCAAAAGTTATGAACCACAATGTTTGCTGTATGCTATATATGTGCTATTAGCAGCGGAAAAAGTAAGGTAGGGAGAGAACTTTCATTTTATCATTAATTTAAGTTTACTCTATTGCAGTCCCGTAGAAAAACGTGCTGCACCTGATCTTTACAACACCCAGGAGCGAATATACAAAGAAGAATAGGAGAGATATATCCATTGCCAAAATTTCTTTAGGGACAAAAAACAAAACCCTTTTGCATGCTTTAGAAGAACCGGCTGAGTTGTAGGGTTCAAAACAGCAAAAAGTTTTACACCCTGTCGAAATGAAATGTGGGCAACGCTCCAGCAAGCAAAACCAATATGGGGGATATTTCCAAAAATAGGGGCCACATAGAAGCGCGATAGATAATGATATAGAAAACTCTGGCAAGCGAAGCGCACGCGAAACTAAATGCAATTTTAATGAAAAAATTCTTACTCAGTATCTATAACGTTTTCACTCATAGAGTATACTATGAGCAACTAAATGTAATAATGTACGAGCAATACACACAATGTGAACAGTGTTTAACATTTATAACATATATGAGCAGTGCAAAATCTCCACAAGACGTGAGAGCCTACTCGGGCTCGAGCGTCAACCTCGTATAGCTCAGTGGTCATCGTAAACGCCTCCCACCCGTGAGACTGGGGATCGAATCTTACCTTGAAACTACATCTCATATGAAAATGAAAATATTCATGTGAGAACACTACTATTTTTTATTATATTTATAATTTTTATATATTAATATGAAAAATTTTCTGAGTATCAAAATAGGGGGTCGCTTCTCCGGGCTGTTGTGCCACAGAAACCCGAACGTACCGTACACCGCCCATTTATACAAACATCTTTCGTTGCATTATTACACCGTGTGCCGTCAACGACCCGAGGTGCTAACATTAATGCGAATCCATGAGTGACAGCTTTGCAAGTAAGCGAACACGGTTGATGCAGGTTGTCGATTGCAGTCCAAATTTCACGATATCCGTGGATCAGCTGACCGTTATAGCGAGCGCATTGTATCGTTCGAAAATCGAGTGAGTACGCGTCACACGGCTGAAATTAAAATGCAAAATTAGCGAAAAATTACAACTTTATCCCAACAACCCTTTTAAGGGCTACTATAAAAGAGAGAAAATGTATTGAAATAAATGTATGAGATTCTATACCATTGCATGAGTTTTTTTGCCAGGCTGTTTAATGACACATATTTGTGAAACAAATCAAGTTGGTCAGTGAACAAAACGTATTTCATTAAAACTTTTGAACGAAAAGACAGGAAAAAGTGTTCTGAAACAAGGCGGGGGTACTCGTGATAGTACCACAATCGCAACTTAACCTTAAACCCGTAGCCAGTTCACCTTGCTAAGGGGGCTATAAATTGTTCAGGATGGCATACAAAGGTTTTTTGTTGACTTTACAAGCAAGGTTGAAAATTTTCTAGGATGGGACTAAAATTATTCGAGAGGAAATTGAGCCCCCCTGCGGCCCCTTGGCTATCGGCCCGCTTAACCCGTGAACCATGTTTTCTAGGGGGTTAAACACGATGAGACCGGCCTGAAATAAATCTGCAGGCAAATTTTACAAGGAAATATTGTAAGGTGGAATTATCAGCGAGTAAATTTTAGAGTCGGAAAGTTTGGTCCCCCCTGAAAGTTTGCAACCTTGCTTGTAAGTCAATGAAACCTTTGTAGGATCCTCCTGAAAAATTTTAGTTCTCCTCCAGCAAGGTGAGGTGGCTACGGGCCTGGAGCCGCGATATACTACTGCAATGAACTTACATGGGTCGCGCATAATCGATAGTCGATGGCGTTTCCATAGCATTTCGAGTGTCCCAAGCATCGTCTAAGTCTATACGCAATGCCGCTATCGCATGTTCGGCTACATTTTGACCAAAGTGACCACGTCGACCAACCGTCGTAAATTTTTCGTTTATCAAGAGGCTAAAAATGTCTATATATTAAAGCTGGAACGCCCCGCATACGTATTTTGGGCAGCGTTCCAGCAGATTTTTGTTTACGTTACGTATGCAAATTGAGACTGTATGCATTTCGAATACCTATTGTTTCGGAAGTGTTTTATATATCTGTAGAGCACTATTCCACTTAAATATGAGGATACCAGGCAACAATTTAGGCTAGGGCCGGACTAAAAACATAAACGTTTAATTGTAGATTTTGTAAGCATATGAGACATGCTTGTCCTGGTACACATGCAATATAGTGCAGTGCAATGCATATATGTATGTTAGCCGGCAGCATACGGTCGACATATAGTCGACGTTAGAAGCAGCTAGAGAGGCGGGTTACGTGGCGCAGTGGCTGGCGGCTAGTTCGAAACCACCTGCTACCCGCTTTTCCAGGTTCGTAGGCAAAAGGTCCAATGTCCCGGTTTCTACCCAGACTGACTGATTTCACTAGTGAGTTTTTGATAACTTTTCAATGACTGAATCTTTATATACGTCTGTCCAGAAGCAAGCGTTTACCCAAACCCATCAATTAGGAACCCCGACCATTGGAGGCCCCATATTGGCAAACTAAAATTTTTTCGCGGACCACGAAGTTATAAAGCTGTGAAACATTTTATTGGGGGGCCCTCGGACCTGTTTGGACACCCCCGACTGTTCTAACGTCGGCTTTGGTCGACAGCTGCCAACTTATACAGTTTTTATTGAAAAGTTAATTATATACAGTTAAATACAATGGTATATGGTGAATGATATCATTGAGATTATCTAAAGAACCCGGATATATAGTTTACTATTGGGCACAATCAGGTTTTATTTCGTTTCAAACTTGACAAAATATTTCAACACAAAAAATTTAATTTCATAAACGAAAATAATAATCTCACCCAAACAACCGATGTTTGCAAACTCTGATTTCCAGCCTGGGAAGCGAATTCAACATTTTGAATATTTCCGTCGTTCCAAATTCCACTCTCGGGCTGCCCGTTTGACTCAAAGCTCAAATCCACATTGAAATCATTATCAATACCCTTCTGAGAAGCTGATTTGTTGTCTGACACCGGGTGCTGGGATTGGCCAATGGCTACAATGGAATGCTTTGCACCTTGGAAAAGATCTGTTTTTTCATTGCCTAACGGTTGCTTGGGTAATTGCGATTGGATACAAGGCAAAATAGTTAGCAATATGCTGATAATTTCAGCCAATAGGAACAGCTTATGCTGTTTGTGAGGAGGTGCGTTACGGATGCTCATTGGTTAAAACTAACATAGGTTGATAAGAAATAGTTATTAGGGGGCACGCCCCGTATTTGGTTATTTGATACATTAATTTTACTAATGTGTGTATGTACTGTATGTATATATTCTGAAATATCAATCGGGTTTAGGATTCACGGCAATCCTAAAAGGACCTGTGGACTAATTTTTTTTTAATTTCAGTTATTAAAATGTTTGATGTATGGATCCGCAAAATGCATCAACGTTTTCTTAATGAGACTCCTTATGGTTCATCAACGTCCTGGGACGTCTGCCGACATCTCGTAGTATTGTAATGGTCACGTGTTGATTGCTTGACATTTAGAGACTTAAAGCATTACTCTTTTAGTTAAATATTTGTTTTTTAGTTATGTCGAATTTCTGTAATTTCTGATTCAAGTTTGAAATTTAAATTATTTATTAATTAGAAAATTTGTTTACTGAAAGATGGTGAAACTTTAAACAAGCAACCCCTGCAAGGGTCAGGAAGACGGAGTACACACGTAATAGATGTTGAACAGCTTAAAAATGAAAAAATATGTCTTATGTATGTATCGTTTGAAACTTGTGCGGATGCCTATTGTACTAAGCTGGAATTGTTCAGCTTCGGACTCAGTTGTTTTCTTGTCTTGTGTAATCTGAGACCAATAGCATGTGACCGCATCTCAAAAACCCACCATTCTAAATTCAAAAATTTTCTAGCGCCAGATATTCGGTTATACAGCTATAGGAAACGCTGCGAGGACACAAACATCCTTGTTTTTTTCGAAATATCCATTAATCCAGAAGACCAAAGTCCAAATTCTGATCAGGATGCGGGTTCTGCATTTTTTAGTGCCGGAGGATACTTTTTCCATTCCGAAATTTTACAATTTTAAAGCCCTATTCACACGTGCAATTTTTTGCTGCGAGAACTTGCAGCTGCAAGCATTTGCAAAGAATCATAAGTTTCATTCTGAATCTTGACATGAATTTATGTGAATAATTTGCAGACGACTGCAATAAATATCAAACATGACCTATAATCTATCAGTTTAGCCAATGATGATAAATGAATTCGACTTGCAGGACTATTCAAACCTACGAATTAATTCTTCGTATATATTAATCATGAATAACTTGCCGCTGCAAGTTCTTCGAATGAATTTTTCAAAAAACTTGCAGCTTCAAGTTTCAGTTGTAACAAACATTCATGCGCAAAGAATGCTATACTCGAAATTTATTAGCTTGAAAAAGTTTTCATCGCGATGCAATGTTTATTTTAATGCTTAAAAATTTAAAACTAGTCCCATTACTTTCGCCGTCGGCCGCAAAATATCAAACAAGTTTGATATTTGAATTAATTCACACTTCTTGAATAAATTCAATAAGTCTGAATTAATTCAAAAGGCGCTCAGCAACATGTCTTCTGATTGGCCAATGAAAATGCAATGCAAGAAATTCGAGCGATTTGCGACGGCGTTCACACATGCGAATTAATTTCAATCACATGAATTCTAATGAATAATTTGCAGCTGCAAGAACTTCAAATCTGCTTTGTGACCAAACTTGTACATGCAAGTTGCACGTGCAAGTTTTTGCTGTAAAAACTTGCACGTGTTAATAGGGCATTAAGTGCGGTTTTAGCAAACCTTTTTAGGTTAAGATTAGGTTCAATTGCGCCGAAGGCTCTAAATTTTGAATTTGCGTTGTACCGTCGTCATATTTGTAACATTTTTTGGAGGGTTAATATATTGTGACCTTCAGGCGAACCATTTTCGCCGTGAAATCTAGCGCCACAAAGCTGGTGGGAGTATATCAGTCCGATCTCCCTGGATCCGTTCATGAATGTGGAAATATATTTTCTTGTGAAGAAAGTATATGTATATTGATTTCCATCCGGTTTTCTAAATTTGTTCAATTTTCTGACAGAAAAAATTGTATGGTAGGGACAGGTCTTACCAATTTATAGCCAAAAACCCTTCAGACGGTAAGGGGTACGTCCCACGTCCTAGCACTACTACTGGATCCGCTACTAGCTAGCTTACAACAAAGGAATAAAATGTTCCATAGGCATCAGATACAACGTGGTATTGTAGTACACCATAAAAACTAAAATAACAACTTCACGCGTGGCTAAATTTCTACTACTAAAATCCTTTTAGGATAACAGCTTTCAACTTAGTGCCTTCTAAATAGTTTCTTCTTCTAAATAACTTTTTTGCTTCTATATTTACAGCCTAAAGTTTACCGTTCACGCTACAGTAACTTTGGCCCATGTAAAGATCAGGGGCGGAACGTTTTTCTGCGGGACTGCAATAAAGCCAGCTTAAGCTTTCGACTAATATTTTTGCTTGGCTTAGAGTTAGGCTTAGGCTTAAGCTTATGAATATGTTCATTCTTACGCTTAGGCTTAAGCTTAGGCTAAGGCTTAGGACTGTGCCTATAATCCTGTTCCGCCCCTGTTGGCTATATTGGCCGTAACTTTTATGTTAGAGGTATTGCCGATGTGAATAGTGAAACCATTTCCTGGTTTGCAGTCATTGGGTTGAATCCTTGTACGAGACGACACTTGGAGGTTATGGGGACTTAGAGACCGGGTACATTGAGAATTGACGGCTTAGGCTCATACTTTGGTTTAGCGAGTTGGTCCGTATAATTAATTTGGGTGCAATAATCGATACGTTTACCTAATCTTGTGTTTAGTTATGCGCTTCTGGTTAAGATAAATGCTAAATCAATTTGCAATTGGAAATATTTATATGTAAAAAACAGGGTAAAATTTCTAAGCTCATTCATCGCTCGTTCCGAACACCGGAACATGTTTAGATCAGGGGTGTAAGCTTTAGCTTTAGACTAATTTTTTGTTTAGGCTTAGGCTTAGAGCGTAACCTTACGATTTGACTTAAGCTTACACAGGCTGATGCTTAGAAATAGGCTTATACTACTTTTACAGCCCTGATCTATACAGTAGCCTTGTTACATCTATTATCAGTTATATGTGATAGGTGCTACACACATTTGAGAATATAGGCACAAGTTCTTAGGCTGCTACTTGTGGCCAAAAACTAATATTAAGCATAATTGATTTCTTGAAAAAATGCTATTTTAGGAAAACATATTTGTCCAAGACTTTAATTGTCACTATGGACATATGTTTACATCAGTCATACAAATCAAGATTTAAGATATTCGATAACGCCCGTGCGCAAACAGTCTGAAGTTTAGGCCTGTAGCTAGCTCATCTTACTCGCGGGGATAAACATTTTTCAGGAGGGGCATACAAGCGTTTTCAATGACTTACAAGCAAGGTTGAAAAAATTTTAGGGGTGCCAAAATGTCTCCACCGCTGAGGTTTTCCTATATTGGCTGATTGCGCACAGCTATCTATCTTAGGAGAGTCCTTCAATGACGCTTTAGGGTATGCGACCCACAGATCTGGGACATGGATCAACCGTTCATATTTTTAGCAAACCAACACAAAAAGCATCAAAGCTTTGAAGTGCTTTAGCCTACGCCTGAAGAATAAACATTTTAATTTGAACTGCACAGGAAATTTCCCTCAAAATTTAAATTAGAAACTATCATTTTTTGCAAAAGATTGCGCCATCTTAGTAAGTATTTACACTGTAAATGTTCCAGTGAGTTGGATACTCAACTCAAAGAACGAATTGGTCATTTCTGGTTATTTCTGAGTTCATAACAGGAAACTTTAGCTCACTCCTCAGCTAATATAATTACAAGTGAGTTGACTACTTAACTCAGAATGAGTTCAGTCACGTCAAAATTCTGAGTTCTGAATGACGTAATTCAGACACAGGTTTCAACTAGATTCTGAACTAAAATCAATTCACTAGAATAGTGGACCCGAATATAATATGTGGCATAAGACAAAAATATACCAGTCGTAGTGGGACTACATTTATTGAGCGAAGCTAGAACGCACGTAAGCAATTAAGGTAATATGCAAATTAGTTGTTAGCTAACTATTCATTTATCGGTTTTGGAGGTTTGTAACAATTTCCTCAGATTCCTCGCACCCAAAAACCCTTCAGCCACTCTAATAAATATTGAAATAAATTAAAAAGTCCTAGTTTTGTCTTGTCAATTAAGCTAATATGCAAATTAGCTATTAGCTAACTATTCAATTATCGGTTTTGGATGTTTGTAAACTATTTATTCAAATTCCTCGAACCAAAACACCCTTTAGTGCTGAAATTATATTGCTTTTAACCTTAATAATTAGTGAAATATTGGAAAAAGTCCTACTTTAGGCCTATAATCTATGCTAATATGCAAATTATCTATTAGGTAACTGCTCAATTATCGGTTTTGGAGGTTTGTAAACAGTCTACGCTGATTCCTCGCACCCAAAAACCCTTTAATGCTAAAATTAGATTGCTTCTAACTGTAATAATTAGTGAAATATTGTGGAAAGTCATAATTTAGGCTTAATTAATTATGCAAATTAGCCTGTAGGTAATAAACAGCGTAAAATTTTAAAACCACAATGCGAGGTTAACACCAGAGTATAATTGGCTTTCAAACAAAAAATCCGAACAGACAAGCCGCTAGGGGTGGAAACGGGCCGGCATCTCGAACCGAGGTATGAAATATTCTGAAGTTGCCACTGCGTTCGAGTGCCACACCCTGGAGGTTGCCGGGGAAGACCCACTCGTGTTTTCTCTGGCACTGCACGTACCATTGAATTGTCTCCGCGTTATCTGTGAAAGCTTAAACTAGCTTGATTTAAGCTTAAAGTAATCCAGCAGTATTAAACTAATTTTCTAGATTAATTCAACTAACAGGTAGTTTTATGCTTAAACTCATTTAAACCTTGCATATTTTCAGTTTAAGCTAAACTTAATGAACTCTTGGATACACATAATTTCTGAGCTGGAGTTGTTACTTAAACAAAAATAAGTTTATATACTTAAATTCGTGTTAAACTTAAAACATGTTAGTTTAAGGAAAACTTGAAATTCTAGTTTAGTTAGTCCGTCCAGTCATAAACTAATATTCCTGTTTAATTAAGCTATAAATTAAGTTTAAGTTTTTAGAGAGCTGTAATAGCTAAACTACATAAGCGGACAATGGAACCCCGAAAACAGCTTCAATAAGGTAGAGTAATTGAAGTGAGTTACTTTGTCTTACGGTATATGTTCCATGTTCCTTGCCGGCGAATAAAATATCTGATCCAGTGATATTGAGTTTGCAAAAAATGAAACAGATAACGTCACCAAAATACTGAAACATTACAAAATAAAATATTATTGACGTCATAATTCAGTTTGAACTCATTGCATTTATATGCTCTGTAACAGAAACGGATTGACTAAGTTTTTGCCCTCACAGCTGACATTTGTTCAAAAAATGGCTAAATTTTGCAAACTTTTACAGAATTGAGATTCTCATATTTTTAAGAAGAATTTAAATTTTGAAAATTACACCATTTTTTGAGGTCCTAATTTTTTCTTAAAATATTAAATGATTTCTCGAAAATTTTGAAAAAATTTAACCATCGTTTGACGCAGCTTTCAGCTTCAGATTAGATGAGAATACTTGTAACTGGTCCGGCAAAGAAAAAATTTTGGTCCAACTCCAGCGGGGTGGCGGCTTAACCAGTAATTCCTGCACCAATTGTATGCATCGTTTATAGCATTTAAACTCGATAAGGAAACGGTAATTTACGTTTGTTTTAAAAATTAAAAATTTAATTCTTATTTTTCCTTCAATTAACTGTTCCGATTGACTGGTTATTCTGTTACTAAATATTCAGGATTCTGTGGTATCACTGGCGGATCAAATAGCGGCACTAAAAAGTGCGGATTGAAACTAAAATTTTGTGTTAAAATTTAGTCCTAAAATTGCGTTTGGCTTCGCGTTGTACTCGATTCGTTGTTCAACAAACGGAACCCAGTTAAAAAAGATATTTTTGAAATCTGTCACCACCGGTTTGGTTTGCAATTTTGAATCGATTTTACAAAAAACTCGACTTTTATCCTGTAATTAAACACAAAAACAATTACAAGCGACGAAATAATTTTCTTAAAGTTTTAAAATTGGTATTTTCAATCAAATCAAGAAACTAATTTTAATTTGAACTTTTTTCACCGCAATTTCCGTTTCAAATATGCCAAAAATCAACAGAAAATACGTTTAACCTGAACCAACTCTATTGACGAATGCAGTATACATGTTTAACTGACTACAACTGCGTTTAGTTGATTGATAGCATGTATACCCTGTCCAAAAAGTCTTACAAGGGGAAATCCAGGGTAAGATATTGGGTTCAAGGGTGATCCCACCTCGTTTGTAATTTTTGTCCTGGTGTTTCTGGCATTTTTTCCATCTGGTACCGCAAGGATTCGCCTTTCAAAATCAGGATGTCAGCTCGTTTTCCAAAATCAATGGCTATGCTCATTTATACAATGTACACTGAAATACATTATTTCCCCGAACTGGTGAAAATAGAAACTTTTGCAGACTTTACAATAAGTCTACACTGGTTTGCTTACCCAGAGTAAAATCCATGTAACTTTGTCTGCCTCTCAGCGTATTTACACGGGTCTTGGCTGGACCACTTCTCGGGAGAGACGTACCCTGAACCAGAACCAAAACCAAAATCCACAATACTGTGGAGTATTGGTTTGAGTGTCTGAGGTAAGTATTCGGGTTTAACCGCTGATCGTGGGAATAGATAACATTCGAGGTTCTGGTACAACACCAATAAACAAGCAAAGGAAAAAATGGATGACTTAAATATATTATGTTGCAATTGCCTTCAAGCGATATTGTTGATGGACACAATATGGTTATGGTATAAAATACCATGTGTATTCCTTCAGAGAGTCAGTATTCATAATAACAGTTCGCAAGCGGATAGACTGCCTAAACAATAATTAAAGTCCATAAATGTCAATTATCCCTAATCGTAGCGCATAAATGACTCCAGCATCAAATAAAGTTGAGTTCGAAATTTTAAAGCGTATTTAAGTTTTGAAAGTACATTACTAAGTATAACCTTGCATTATCACTCAAGCTATTGATACAAGACAAATAAACGTTTAATTCAACGGATAATTGCAGTACCGGATATATCAGTAACGAAGCGTGACAGAGCGTGGGTTAAAAATAAATAACAGTCCGTAACCGAATAACAAGGGGGGCATCCTCTGGAGATACCAAATAAATATAAGTACCTTCTCTTATCCGGGTTACTACAGTATAAGACAAACGGTATTTTTCTAGTAAAAACGTAAAACCTTGAAACAAATATACTTTCAAGTGATAAAAAAACCCAACCGCCTCTCAATATATCACAAGGGGCAAACAAACCATTAAAATATTCGGTCTGCTCTGGCTGCGACCCAAACGGTACTGCGTGCCCCGAAAAATCACAATTTAAATTTGAACCAAGTACAAACGACTTACAACATCCGACAGTGGCATCATGAACCAGATAGAGCGAAAGTTATTTATCCTAAGCCAAGACAAGATTTTTGGACCCAAAGCAGACGTCCAATGGGTCCTATGGGGTACATTAGATAATCCTTCGCGAGAAAAAAGCGCCCCGTCCATCTAAAAAGTTTTTCATCTAAAATCAAACTTAGATACAAAATACGTTGTTTAGTAGACTAACTTTAGCTGAAATACATCTTTATTCAGTTCGAACACTTCAAAGTTCTGTATTCTCAAATGTGGCGTAGCATCCATGTCAAGATGGGTCGGCCGGTTTTTGTAAACTTAAAATTTTTAAACTTTGTGGTTTGAAACAAACCACAATTCCTAAATAACTGGAAATTGTGACGGGGAAAAATTTTACGTTGTTACAACTCAAACTGGTTAACATTTCGCCGTCGGACGAGTAGAAATTGCTGGCGGATCCAGACGAAATGCAGAACGCATCTCCTAACAGCCATGCCGATGTTGAACATGTCACGAGGTAACCAGTTTATCTGAAGCTTTAATTGTGTTTTTGAGCCCAAAATTACTGAATTCGGCAAATATACAAAACGAGTATAAAAATTCAGCAATGAAATTTGTTAATATTAAAAAATACCAAAAAAACTTGCTAGGAACACCGATTTACAAACGTGTAAACTCTCACACCACAAAATGTATCGTGTCCGAACCGGATTGGTCAAAATCAACGAATTGTTACTTAGTTTACAGTAAACTCGCACCTTCGCGATGAAAACTGCACTAATCTAGGTCAATTGGTCACTTAACTCGCAAAACAAACCATATACCATTGAATATTGAGGTGAGATGTTCTTATTTGTACCGTACCAGTTTGTATTTGTTAATATTTTCCGAAACCACATTCTTCACCGGACAGTATATAATTAATTATCTATATATACATATATAACTATATATAATATATATGTATATATATAAATATGTAAATATGTATATAAATATATATAAATATGTATAAATGTATACAAATATATACATATATACATATATAAATATGTATAAATATATATATAAATATATACATATATAAATATATATAAATATATTTGTATATATATGTATTTATATATTTATATATATTTATATATACAATGTGTACCTGGAAATTGAGTTGAATTATAATTATTGCCGAATTGAAAATATTTTGACAAGAAGACAACGAACAATAATTTTGGTGAATTTCAATTATTAATTACAGTTTCTGGATTAGAATTAAGAGTCGTCTTCTTACCTGTGTATAGCATCTGTTACCAGCAGTGATAGGTTTTGTAAATTTAAGAAGCTGTAAACGATAATTCAAATGAATCCACATATCTTTGCATTTCAATTAACCCATTTTCAATCCAACAGATGTCATACTTGATGGCCAAAGTTACTTTGAGTGCCGTCAGTATAACCAGTTTACAAAACCTAAGCCTAAACGTAAACAGGACATTAGTGTAAAGGTTAAGCTTATACTTTCTATAACTATTGTTTCTGCAACTTCCATGGATATTATGTGCATGTCCCTATTTTACCAAATATGACCGTTTTCTAATCCCGTTTGAAGCCGGCTTTAACTTTTTAAGCTTGCGAACTTAAAAAGTTACCGACGTTAACTTCGCTTAAGCTGTCCTACTTAAAAAGCTAAAACGGTCACATCTGATGGTCAACTTAACCTGCATCTGAACTACGCTCAACTCTAAATTTTCAACCTTCCCGTACAGCAGTGAATATATTCGACTCAATTGGTCTATAAAAATATGTAAACATTAAAAACATCGATACGGGTATGCTAGGAAACAATCGGTTCCTACACTATAATTTTACCGGTACATATATTCCGATATGTCGGTTTAATATCGCCTAAAAGTTAAACATAAGCAAGCGAAAAGTTATTATTTTTTGTTACAAGTATACTTGATAAAATAGTTTAAAATGTGATACTGTAAAAGTAGACACAACGACATGTTTCTAGCATAATCATTGTTACAATAGTAGCTAACGGTGGGTACCATAGCGTACTCGTATATTACCCCATAAATAATGTATGATAATATTAAGGTAACTCGCGTCAAAATGAGATTTTTTTGAACAAATTCGCGTTTAAAACGGTTTTTCGTGCGTTTTATATACATTAATATATCTATCAGGGGACAACCGGAGGTCTGCCTCCGGTCCCGGCTTCGGCTCCGGTAAAATTTGTGCCGGCAGTTCCGGCAATTTCGGTAGCATAAGATTTTGCATGATTTTGCAAAATTTATCTGTTTAGCACGTTTCGTTTTACGTATGTTACAATTTTCAGGAGAGAATTTCCGAAATTTCGCAAAAAAATTAGCGTAAAACCGAACAACTTAACAACATATTGCAGATATTGGCTAATATTAACGAATTAACCATCATTTTACTGCTTAATTTCGCATCACCTCCGGTTCTGGCATTCTTTCGTTGACCTCCGGCACCGGGTGGAAGAAATGCACTGAGTTATGCTCTGCAAACAGGGATCAAATAGCAAACTTTTAGCGTAAGCTTTTGTACTAAAATTGCGTTTGGCTTTTCGCTCGTTTCGGTCGAATGTCATTGTTTCAACTGAAGTCAATATCGCTTGACTTTATCGTCAAAAATTTCTCGATCCGCCACCGTTGACAAGATGATAATTTAACCAAGCAATACAGATCCTATTATCTAAAGCCAAGAACGCCAATCAGAAAAAATGTGACAAAAAACACTAAAACTCCGGCATCTAATGTATGTGCTATTGAAATATAGCAGACGACTGTTATATCAGGGTACCAGGGTCATATATTCAAATTTGAAATTTTTACAAAATTAAAAATATACAATTTTACAAACATGAAATTCTTCTCATCAGCTTCACTCAGGTTTGCAAAAACTCTGAGATTCCAGGTTATATCCTCCTAGAACAAATCCTGTCTACTGTCCTGAAGACAACAAAACTGGCATTGAAGAGCTGACAAACTGGTTTTGAAAACAAATAACCATGAGATGAGTTTTAAACCAGATGAAACCAAATTTCACACAATACTGGGTTAGGCTTTGACCAGGGTCATCGCATGCAGGGTCAATGTTAGGGATGCACCGTTTCCCACGCTACTCTAAATAGAGCAAAGCTTATTCGCTTCAGACTAATTTTTTTACTTAGGTTTTAGGTTTAAGCTTAGGCTTAGTTTTATTCTAGTCTTTACTACGGTTAGGACTACTGTGACGCTACTGAATGTGACATTGGCAGCAACTGGTTTGGCCATATTTTAGCTGTACTTCCAGCGGCTGTTGTATGCTTTCTTTCGCAATCTTCGAAATTTCTAGTTTTGCAAGACTTAGGCTAAAGTTTAGGCTTACAATTAAATTTAAGTGTAGGATTGCATTTAACAGGTTTACAGGCTAATACTTATGGGGTGAAGGAACATGCAATAGCACCTACGCAAAACCTATAAGGTTTAAGTTTAGGATCAATAGGTTTGTAGTAGGGTGGGTGGATTTTGTACACTTTACCCACAGGCTTAGGTTTATGCTACTCAGAAAAAGGCTTACCTCTGCCTAAGCCTAAACCTTTGTTGCCCTTGGCTCAGCCTAAACCTAAACCTTAACCTTAAATGTGGGGCGTATAAGAAATAGCTTATCGGTGACGGCAGACTTGACATACATACATCGATTACAAAAACCTGACCCTAAAAGTGTTTTTCTCAAAGGGATTTTTCCTGTGGGACAAAATTTTTTCAGAAGGCTGAATTGGCCCGTGGACCTTTTCGCCTACTGATCCTGGTCCATGTAAAGATTGTGGGCGTAACGTTTTACTACGGGACTGTAGTAGAGTATGCTTAAAGCTTTATGATTAATTTTTTAATTTCAGGCTTAGACTTACGTATAAGCTTATTCTTACGCTTAGGGTTAGGCTTAGAAATATGCTTATACAACTGTGACGGCCCTGTTCTATACATTGGCAAGGACCCTAATCCATATTTCATTTGCGCAACGTTGACTGTAACAATTTTTAATTAATGAATATTAAGAAAATTTGTTTTGTGCAAAATATTCGCACTGTTGTCGATGTGTGTAAATCGCACAATTTCACGACATTTTGCAAGTTTGCGTTTTTTTCTGTTTCAAATCTATTAAATTTTGCCTGCGTTGCATGGGAAACTTTGTTTAATTTTTGAAGTTTTCAGTTTGTTCCAGGTCCCGAAAAAATTTTGGTGGTCAAAACGCTAAAAATATGAAAGTATTTGTAATATTTTATAGCCAATATTCTACAACAACAACGTAAGTATACATTCTCACGATAAATAATTTCTGGGTTTCTAAGAAACCTTACTTAAAAGTGCGACTTAGTACTTAAGTACGTGCACTGCAAAAAATGGTGAGTCAAATTGACTCTTTCCGAAATAGGCTTTTCCTGATTACACAAACTGAGTCAAAATTTGACGCCGCCAGAGTCAAATTCGACTCCGTTAAAGTCAAACGTGCGTCTAAGGGAGTCGAATTTGACTCTGGCGGAGTCAAATTTTGACTCAATTTGTGTAGTCAGGAAAAGCCTATTTCGGACAGAATCAATTTGAGTCACCATTTTTGTAGTGTGCTAAGCATTTATACACTTAACAATTTTGTCGCTCTCAAAAGCGTATTTAAGAAAAGTAAATTTTTAAATCGCTGGCTAACTTTGATATAGTGAACATTAAATGTTCACGCATACCAACCTTGGTCTAATTAATAATGTAGACTTTTAGACTCACGGTACGTCCATAAGCTAATGCAAAATTATTACTTTGTTGTTATGACAATGGCTTACCTAATCGGCGTTTATTTGTTTTTGCCCGAAAAATTAAGTATTTTTACTTGAATTGACGGCATACGTAATTGGTTAAGTATAACTTTAAGTAAATACTTAAGGGAGATTTCAATAAACCCGGCTGGTTTTACTAAAATTGCATTTGGTTTCTCGCTTGCGTCGCTCGCAACATTTTTTACTCTTTTACACTGCACGGCAGTCACGGAAAAAATTTTCTATTTCTAAAACTGTTTAAAGGATATCTGACATTTGGAAATATATTAATTTTAAAATCGAAACTCTACATTTCGCAATTATACCTTAGCCGGATGTACCAAGAATGCTGCTGGTTGTAGACTTTTGAAATAATTTAACATTTTATCTTTAAAACATTAATTCAAATATTTGCCTCGCAATAAATTTCAGTGCGTTTATTTTAAATCAAAATGAGTTGAATTACTCAGTCTGAGTTAGGGCTGTCAGAACTCATAATTTTGAGTTGATTCAATTCATTCTGAGTTCATTAACCAACTCACTCAGAGTCAACTCAATTGGGAGTGGGTAATCAACTCAACTGAGAGTGACTTAATGTTTACTTATATTAACTCAGAAATAACCAACTCGCTAGGTGAATTGATTAATCAACTCATTGGAATTTACAGTGCTGTGGTCTGAGAATTAAAATTTTTTCCCTCAATGCCTCTCTGTCGGCATTTTTGGTGCAAGTGTACAGCTTTTAAGTGTTTTGTTTACATTAAGCCTTAAGTATCTGTGAAAAATTCCTGAGACAGCCATTAATCTATAGTCTGTTAAAGTTCGAAACGTTTCAATATTGAATTTTTTATTTAAATAATTTCAGAGGCATTAAGCTGTGGGCAGAGTGTCACCGGATATATTAGTTTACATTTCCGGTAAAAATCGGCTTCCGTTTCAGTAAGAGAAAGCCTCGATGTTCAGCTTACTGTGATACATTAACTTAGTACAAAATCACGCACAACTACGGTCTCGTGCTTTAAACTATAAAAAACCATGCGAATATTTGCAAGCCTCAATTGTATTGGCGAAATAATAAATTATATTTGAAACTTTTATATAAATTCCTGTATTCTTATATTTTAACCACTATCCGTTTCCGTTATTTTTACTATCCGGTTATTGGCAGAAGGCCTGTATCGTATATTTCGCATCATTTATACGCGGTGTGAAAACTTTTCCAGGGTTCAATTTTCCCAAATGGTTTGTGACACTTGATAGCGCTAATATTTCTTGTAAAAAATTCCACTTGAAGCAGTTAATGTTTATTTAGCCTCTTAAGAGAGTTGCGCACACTGTAATTCACGCTGGCGGCATTTGCAAACTTGCAGTGCAAACTGCAATTTTTGATTGTTCCAACAGTATAATTGTTTGTTTTTTTGTATGTTTGTGTTTATTTTTTGCATTTTTTGGTTGTATTTGACTGTACGCTATAGAGTTTTCTGGATTGCTGAGAATGTTGTGATTTTACCAGGCAAAAAGAAAGGAAATTTTCTTGGTCGACCTTGAATGGTAAAGCGTTCAAACCTACGGAACTACAACCGGCACCGGCTGTCCTAACTCAGCATGGGCGGAGTGAACTTACCTTGCTAGGTGGATCGAAATGGTTTGGGACGGGCGTGAATGGATGTCCAATGACTTACAAGCAAGTTAGGAACTTTTCGGCCCATGTAAAGTTCAGGGCCGGAGAGTTTTTCTGTGGTACTAGAATTGAGCATAAGGTTTAGACTTGTTTTTTGGTTGGCTTAGGCTTGGGTTTAGGCTTATACTTAGGAATATGCTTATAATACTGTTCCGTCTCTATTCTTTACATTGGCCAACCTTTCTAGGTGGGCTTAAGCCACAGCTGTGTAAAAGAAAGTTTTGTGTAATAAATTTAGTTTGCGGTAAAATTGCGTATGATTTTTCGATCGTTTCACTCGATATTTTTGACTGCGCCTTCGGTCGCCGCTACGTCATCAAGCTTTACATCCGCTGCTGTCAGTCGGATTTTGGTGTTCAAATTTGGTCAAAATTACAAAAGCCATGGCTAATAGGTGAATCATATGTCAACAAAACTGGCTTGATAACTTAATTTAAACGCAAGTGTTTCATAAACAATGCATACTCAGCGGCGGATCTAAGATTTGTCGGTGAGTCTTCGGCGTTGGTGGGGTCAGTCTTGGCCGATCAAGGTTAGACAGTCTTTTCATGGGCCAGCTATTGAGTAGCTTAAGCTTTATACTAAGTTTTAGCTAGGCTTAGGATTAGCTTTAAACTTAGGCTTTAGGCTTTGGAACATGGTTATTATGTTTTAAATTTAAGCTTGTAAATAGACGCGTATAATTAGTATGGTTTATTGCCACAGAAACAAACATAATTTTCCGTATTTGTGTTGATTTGAAGCGCACATTTCGACCGAAATATACATTTTTTGTAGCAATTTTAGCCAATACGTGTTAGGTTTCTGATTTGTTCTTGAAATATCAACATTAATAAGCATAATACAATTACGGTTGAAATAATACACTGCTTCACTATGTTGGGCCCGAGTGTAACGTTTTTCTGTGGGACTAGAATAGAGTTTGCTTAAGATTTAGACTAATTTTTTGCTTGGCTAAGACTTAGACTTAGGCTTAGTCTTACGAATAAGCATATAATACTGTTCCGCCTCTGTTCTTTACATTGGCCAAAATTATTAACCTCACAATTTCTAGGAACCAAATCTGTCCCAATTGGTGATATTAGTGCTGAATTAAATATATTTCGTCTATTTTTGTCAATTTGAACACCAATCTTGCTCGTTTGCTAATTTTGGCTGCAATTATCGAGATTACGGTGAGAGTTAAACTTTAACGAAGCTAAGAAATTCTCACGGATATTGAAAAGCAACAATAAGCATTTTCAATGACACTACACTCAAATTTACTCAAGATTTAAACATTACAAAGAATATGGGAAAATTAGCGTTTTTTAAGCTTAAAAATCACAGCTCTTCAAAAATAGTTTTTAAATTAGTTGGTTTTGCAACCCAGCCGAACTGAAATTGAGTTGCAGTGAGCAAATTACAATCAGTGAGTTGATTTTAACTCAGAATGAGTTAAATTTCACTCAGAAGCATGAGCGCTGAATTAGGTTTTCCGGAACTCAGAATTCTGAACTGATTGAACTCATTCTGAGTTAATTAATCAACTCTACTGGAATTGAAAATAAACGAAAATAGCTATGACAGAGCCAATGTTACTTTAAGAGGCGTAACAGTAAATTAAGCGTATTCCAAAGCCTAAGCCTAAACCTAAGCGTTGCAAAAGCGTATTCCCTACCCTAAACCTAAGTCTGAGCCTAAGCCTAAGCAAAAAATGTAAGCTAGAATCTAAACCTACTCTTTTACGGGCCCATCAGAAACCAGGACAGCCTTAATGTAACGTGGACCGATGACAGGGAGCCAGTATTAAGCAATATTTATTAATGCTCCTATACATACCAAATCCTACTTGGCAAGGATCAAGGTAATGTTTAAATTTGCCAGCTTCCATGTTAATAAACCGCGGCTTCTCTCAAAAGCGTTTCTAAAAAAATTTAAGCTAAATCTGTTAATGCAATTAAGCGAATTATAATAGATTTTTAAAATCAACTAATGGAAATAACTAATTATCATCCTTAGATTTTAGATGATTTAGACCAGTCAAACTAAACAACCCTTGCCGCCGTGCTTACAAATTACGATCCATGTAAAGATCAGGGGCGGAACGTTTTTCTGTGATATTGCAATCGAGTAAACTTAAGCTTTAGAATATTAATTGTATCAGCTCATTCTTATGCTTAGGCTTAGGCTTACGAATATGCTTTTACTGCTGTACCACCCCTGTTCAATACATTGACAGAAGTTACCATGGTAACTTTATTATAGATATAAACTCAATTTTGCAAAAAAATATTCTGGTTTAACCAAATAAATTTTGATTATCAGAAATGTCGCTAATTTATTTTTTGAGAAATTACGTCTTAATCATGCTGGCACAAGCGGATCTAAAAGGCGGGGGCACTCTGGCGTACGGCTCTTCCCCCCTTAGCGTGGATTATTTCCACAACGGCAGGGCCAGTGAGGGGATATATTCGACTTCTCCCTCGTAAATCGGCCACTGCTCACAGTTGGTCATAAAAACGTTGATTAATCTTATAGGTTAATTTTATCAATCCATACTTCTATTTCCATATTTGATCTTAATCATTAATGCATAGTCATATTTAATAAGGGAATTTGACAAAATAACAGGGACGGAACAGTATTATAAGCGCATTCCTAAGCCTAAGCCTAACCCTAAACGTAAGAATGGTCATATTCCTAAGCCTAAGCCTAAGCCTAAGCCAAGCAAAAAATAGTCTTAAGCTAAGCTTACTCTGTTGCAGTCCCACAGAAAAACGTTCTGCCCCTGATCTTTTACATGGGCGACGAATTTCTATTTCGTAGTTTATTTTGTCGCTTGTTTCGCAATTACTATGCATTAATTTCGCAAATCCAAAAAACCATAACACATAAACACTGCTTCGATAATTTTCAACGGCCACTTGAAAGATTACATTTTGATGCTTAGGCTTAGGCTTAGGAACACATTTTTGCAACGCTTAGGTTAAGACTTAGGCTTAGAAATACGCTTAATCTAATGTTACGCCCCTAAAAGTAACATAGGCCCATGAAATGCAGTTTTAAAGGCTTTATGGACTCAGGGTTTAGGGAATCTATGCGCTTACGGACTCTTATTAGGGATACAGACTCCTATTGATTGGGACTCAAAATAGTGACCCCTCTCATTCGAGTCACTACAGTACAGGATCTCAGTAAAATTCGACACCGCCAGAGTCAGACGTGCGACTCAGTGAGTCGAATATGACTCAGTTTGTGCAGTCCCGTTGAGCCTTTTTCGAAGGGAGTCTTTTTGACTCACCTTTTCTGCAGTGTATATGGAACCGTTCTAAATCTATGCATATGTACGTCTTTTCTTGTATGTATATATGTATGTATGTATATATGTCTATTTTTCCAACAAATAAAACCTATGTGCTATTTTACGTGTGTTTGTAGGTTGTTCTATTTTGCTTTAATATGACTTAGGCTCTGTTTCTATGTTTTTATAGTTTGTAAAACCGAATATGGCAATACAGTGATGGATGGACTACGGGTGATTTTTTAATAGCAGGATTGGTTAGTAATTTATGCTTAGGGTGGAGGTATACTTATTGTTTGACGCTGTCCATCGATGTACTGGCCCATGTTACTTGGAGCGGCGTCAAGGTTTCTGGTGGGTCCATAAAGTAGGTTTATATTCTAGATTATATTTTTTGCTTAGGCTTACGCTTAGGCTTAGGCTTAGGCTTAGGCTTAGGCTTAGGGAAACATTTTTGCAACGCTCAGGCTTAGGTTTAGGCTTAGGAATACGCTTAATCTACTGTTACGCCCCTAAAAATCACAGTGGCCGATGTACTTATCCATACGTCACCGTGTGGGGTATCATACGCAAGTAATTGGCGTGTAATACCGCACGGATGACACATGGTCACGTATGGTAACCAGTACCGGAGCAGAAAGTGGTGGGGATACCCCCACACTCCAGGATTTGTGCCCTAAACTCGTAAGCGAGGCGAAGGAGAAGCCAGATGCATTTTAAAACGTCGGCAGTTTTTGCATCAACCGGTTAGGGTGGGGGCCCCTTTAGGTGCGGGACCCCCCAAAATGTGGAGGTAAAGAGGGTGGTTGCACCCGCCCTGATTGTAACACACGGTAACAAACAGCGGCGGATCCACCAATTTCTGACAGGGGGCGGGCTGGCAAAATTTATAAAACGCAACTTTCACTGCATGCTATATAACGGTTTCTTTCTAGAGAATTTAAAAATATTACCTTCCGGCAGCTGGTTACTATCATATTATACAGTATTAAATTCTTAATCTCATAGGTTTAATAGTAAAAAGGGCCCATGTGTAGAACAGGGTCGGAACAGTAGTATAAGCATATTCCTAAGCCTAAGCCTAAGCCTAAGCGTATGGATGAGCCTATTCCTAAGCCTAAGCATAAGCCCAAGCAAACAGGTAATTTTAAAGCTTAAACTGACTCTATTATAGCCTCTCTGGAAAACGATCCGGCCCTGTTCTACACATGGGCCATAAAAACTATTTCAAACCGTCCATCCACAATACCCAAAGATCTTTCAGCTCATTACTACGAGCTGAAATGTAATAAACCTAACAACAAAGTATAAATTTGAACAAAATTTTCATTTTAAGAATTAAAAAAACTATTTTAAGTTAAAAATAAAAAATTTATACGGCAAATATGCGCGACAAATCAACAAATACCTTACTGTACCCGGAAAACAAGCTTGATTTAATAGCAACCGGTGAACCGTGTGTCACCCTGGTGGACGGTAAACCTTGCGACACTCAGACGGTTCCGGGTCGTAAATCTGGATACGGACGTCCAACGTTTTGTTTGCTATTTTCATGCTTATCTTCGGGTATCACCCAAGCTTCAAATGTATTCCACGCTGTCGTTGTGAATTTTCCTCAAAGACACGTTGAAACGTTTATTAATAATAGCTTTATTGATCATTACAGGTAAGAAAAAGCTTTTTGGTTGAAGTAAAGGGGCAGGACGTAGGCCAGGGAAGATTTCCGACGTCAATTACACTGTAAATTTCAGTGAGTTGATTTTAACTCAGAATAAATTTAATATGAAGACGAGAAAAACAGGCGCTTTTACAAGCTTTGGAATAGTTTACTATTAAATTTGAAAGTCAACAAAAATGGTTGTTTCGTTGTTACGTTCGCAAATTTTTCAAATAGTACTCTGAAAAAAATGGTGAGTCAAATTGACTCTTTCCGAAATAGGCGGCTTTTCCTGACTCACAAACTGAGTCAAAATTGGACTCCTCCAGAGTCACCTTGATTCGAATTTGACTCAGGCGGAGTCGAATTTTGACTCCGTTTGTGTAGTCATGAAAAGCCTATTTCGGAGAGAGTCAATTTGACTCATCATTTTTTTCAGTATAGAAACACGCTCAAGCGATATAATTCTAGCAACGCTGTTAGCTTTTGAAGCTGTAAATGTTGCTTGCAGTAAAGCCTTTATCAAATGGCTTTACTGTAGCAAAACTGGTTCAAGAAACAGTTTACGGTCGAGGCGAAAATGGTCTGAGACGCCAATGAATTTATGAACCTTATTTGATTAAATTTGAAACTTGCAGTGTGTAAGAGTCCTTGTTAATCATAGCTGAAATTTGCTATTGTCGTTCGACGTATGTGGGGCGTTCTAGCTTTAATAATATAGATATGTTGATTTCAGCATATCGCTAACACATTCACATCTAAGCGTATTATGGGGTGTTATTAACGGTATACCGATTGCAGTTGCAATAATTGCAACATTAAGCATGCGTTGGAGTGCAGAAACGATGGGTCGCAAAGCGGCACTGTTCTATTATCATACGGCGTTGAATGCAACTGCGTGCGCAATGAGTTTTGCTGCAAAATCTGTCGGATCAATTGAATTGTTTTTAGCGGCGAGAATTTTGTGTGGGATACCGTTTGGCATTGGGGTAAGTAAGGATAGGGTGAGAAATATACGTTGAGTATAGAAATACGCGAACTGTTATCACGTTTTTGAGACAAGATGTCTGTTTTCAACGCTATATTTATTTATCTATTTATTTATTTATTTATTTTATTTATTTTTTATTTTATTTATTTATTTATTTATTTATTAAGTTTATTTATTTATTTATATATTTATTTATTTAATTTATTTATTTATTTACTTATTTATAACAAATTTAAATTTTATATAGGCTAAAATGTCATTTATTGAACGTTTTTAAAAATTCTCTCAAATTTTACGCTAAGAAATATTCATACAAAGAATTCAAACGCGTACGCAAAGCGGTGAACGTTTGACGACTGTTGTAAAGAGATTTAGTGCAAAACTTATACTCACTTAACTGGAGTGTTTTTCCTCGTAGCTTTTCCAATGTTTCGAACCTGGACAAAGCTCAAATTTCCTTAAAAAATATCTGTTTATATTTTATCAAGTTTCCCGTTTGCTTCGCTCGCGAATTAAATCACAAATCACATCTTTACCTTAGCTGGAACCAGTGGTTGATTACCCGTGTAAAATGAGAAAATGTTGAGAAAATGTTGTGTAAGTGCCTGTAAATATTTAGACTAAATTAGCTAAAGAATATAATTTGTGATTTTTAGATTAACAATTGTTCACAGTAAAATATTCAGCGCGACAAGCGAGGTTTTAGTATTTTAACTAGCGTGGAACTTTCCTAAAGTATTGGGATTTTATACGTTTTCACAGAGTGTATACTAAAAAGCATTCGTTAATTAATCCATTCCTTAAGCTTACAGAATTGACGATCGGAATTTATAAATTGTTTTGTAGAACGATCTGTTATCGATAAAAACAATGTTTATTTGTATTGTAACAGTGCGCAAAATACGTATGTGGAACTTTCCAGCTTTAATATACAGATTTCAACGATGTCAATAAAATATACTGTGTAATGATTTTCAGGTCAGTCTTAGTTCGCTTTACATCACCGAATGCAGTCCTCCTGAGCATCGAGGAAAAACTGGCGCTTTCATTGGGATTTGTGGCACGTCAACATTTACGTTCGGGTTCATTTTAATGTTACCCCAACTGCTCGGAACCGAAGACCTGTGGCACTACACTTATATTGTATGTATTTGTGTTTGCGGTGTGGAAGCGTTGATTGCGTTTTGTTATTTGCCAGAGTCGCCGAAATATCTTTATATCACCAAGCGAGATGAGTCCGGCGCTGAAACGGCTGTTCGCCGTCTGTTTGGACCGGGTCATTGCGCTAAAGATGTCTTTGAACGGTTTGACGCTGAAGCTAAACAGGTAATGGGTCATCCACGTTATAATGCGCTCGCTAAGTTAAAAATTTGTCCAACCACCCGGTAGGGATCTGTGTACAAATTGAAGGTGCAACTAGCGTGTAGGTACAATTTTATGCGGTACGTAGACACTGTTAATTGGCCCGACACTGTCCAAACGGAGTCGGGACAAAAGGTAAAAAATTAAGCATAATCAATAAGTGTATATGTGTGTTTGTGTTGTTGTTATGTATGTTTGCTATGCTATATGAACACAGTGCAATATGTCTTTACGGCTTTGTTAGGGCTACCGGACATTACATTGGTCTCATAATAGTGTGTTAAAGCAACGTCGTTATTCGAATTATTGGAAGCCGTCCTTGTGTGATTGGCCAATGTTACTTTAAGGGGCGTAACAGTAGATTAAGCGTATTCCAAGCCTAAGCAAAAGAATGTAATTATGGACCCACCAGAAACCTGGATGCCTCTTAAAGTAACATGGGCCGTGTGATTTAAGGGTAGGTAAAACTTGACAAGCTGATAAGATACATCTCCGAACGATGATATGCCGAGTATTAGTTTACTTCCAGTCAACAACAGAGTCTCCTCCACACAAGATGACTGGAATAATAGGCTATAGGATTAGGTAAAACTGACGCTTAGGTACAGGTTTAGCCTAAGCTTAATCATCAGCCTAAAAGCCTAAACGTAGGCTTAGGAAAGTAATTCAAAGTAGTGTTGGGGGACTTTTGCGTTCTGTTAAATTAGCAATTGTTTAGCGAGAATTAAACGCGTAACATATGCCAAGGGTAGCTTGGGTGTGACCCGGTGTAAAAATGACTCGTTGGGAAAATGATTTGTGATGTCATGTGGGACAAAATTAATTTGTCTTCCGCACTCTTTCAAAGCTTTAGCTTCGAAACATTTCGAGGCTTTTCAGAAATCAGTCGCACTGAACCAGTACCAACTGTAAATCGTAAGCCCGTAGCCAGCTCCCCTTGTTAGGGGGGAGAGTTGAAAAAGTTTCAGTAGGGTCATACAAGGGTTTTTGTTGACCTACAAGCATGCTCGTAGCCACGGGCGGCATATGGTCCTCAGATTCGCTGGAATAATTTTGCTCGCCGTAGAAAATTTTCAACCTTGCTTGTAAATTCACTGAAAACCCTTGTATACCCCTCCTGAAAATTTTTTAGCCCTTCCAACAAGGTGACCTGGATACGAGCCTGCTTATAAACAAGTCTGAAATTTTTCTAGGGAGACAAAATTTTTTTCATACGACGCTAAGCCCCCCCTGCCTTTCCTTCGGATTGCGTGAACCAAATGATGCCTACGGTAGCTCGCGCAGCGCACCATCTGGGCTACGCGTGCGTTGTCTATCAACGCATACCCTCGACCCTCAAACACTAATTCTACCTTTGCTGCCACGTGCCAGAGTGTAACTATCTTCCAATATTTTGATGGACTATCCGTTTCCGTTACTTTTACTATCCGTTTCGACACATTTCCATCAAAAATTGCAGGCATCTCACGCAGTATCCGTTTCGTTCTCGTACATTTTTCGGCATTATCACCTGCGTCAAGGGCTGTTTGTTGGCTGTGCAGCCGCACTGGGTCGATGCATGTGTGGCGTGAATATTATGTATATTTATTCAGTTGAGTTAATTAATACTGCACTGCAAGTTGATTTGCAAACTGCAAAATATATTAGTGTTGCAATGACTGCACCGCAACTTATTGCATGTGCAATTACTATGGTAATTATTGATCGTGTACGTCGGCGGTGTCTGTTTTTGGGAACACTTGGAGGTCAGTTTCAATTATTTTGTTTTCGTTATTAATAAGTACTTATGGTTTATTAATTGTGTGGAAATACTTTGTATGAGAAGCTCAAATATGCAAAAAAATTTTGAAACAGTTCGCTGTACATTGCTATGCGTTAATGAATCAACTCAGCTTGCAAGTTAATTATTTCTCAATTAATATCAGCAAATATTAACTGTCTCTGAGTTGAGCTGATTTTCACTCGGACTTAAGCTGATTCCAGGTGAGTTTTAATTAATTATTTCAGAATGAGTTGAATCAACTCAAAAATTTGATTTCTGATAGACCTAACTCTGACTGATTGATTCAAGTCACTGTGATTTAAAATCAACTCACTGAAATTTACAGTATCCGTACAAGTTAAACGTCATATATCTGAAAAGATTATTTTCAGCCACGATTATTCTTTACTGTATTTTCGTCATTTTCTCCGTCGCTTACGAATCCGGTTTGCTGTCTCCAACGTCGACGTCAGGACCAGCTTTACTCTACACCTCGATCGCTTGTCTGGTCGTCGCCGGATGGATATTTCCTCTGGGACTAACTCCCATTGGATTTACCCTCGTCGCCGAAATGACCCCACAAAGTGTTCGCTCGCGTGCGGTTGCAACTGCAATGATGTGTTTGTATTTAGGATTTTTGCTGCAAATATTTACATTTCCAATTCTGAACGATGCAATTGCGGCACCATCGGTACTTATACTGGTTGTCATACCGGAATCGTTAGTTTGGGTGTATTTGTACTGGAATATGCCTGAGACTCAAGGCCGCTCTGTGGATCAAATCATTCAACAGTGGATTGATTTTGATGAGAGCAAACGGGTCATGGTAAACGGAGAAGGCAATGAGCTGATTGGGACTGAAAAAGTCACTTAAATGGTACTTGATTACTTTCCTCTAAAGTAGGCTCATATTCTCAAATGCGTATACAGCTCCAATCATCAGTTAGCGATAGGTTTTTAACCTGACGAACATCTGCAATTGCAGATCTCAAAATTGGCACAGAAGTAGAAAAAATCAAACGCGACCACCGTTCTGAATTTTGAAGCAAACGTTTTGTTGGTTCCAGCGTTACAGGACCTATCGCCACCTGGTGATAGATGCTACACTCATTTGAGAATGCGGGCTCTAATTTGGTACGACGCAAAGGTTCACTCCCACATATACGTGAATCGGTAAAACGTACCATAAATGGGGCTTGTGGCTCCGTTTTACTTTCCCGTATACAACTGAAATATGGTGGGGGGAGACTTTTCAGTTCATTTTCCATTGTCAATATAATACAAAGAACGTTCTGCAGTAGAACGTCTAAGTATGTAGTGTAGTAGGGGTACGTTTTAACTTTCCATTCAGGGGACTGCCGCCTCCTGACCCCCATAATTTCAAAAAATTCTAAACTGGACGGGGGGCTGCCCAAGCCAGCCACATGAAGCGGTTTCCTAGTGTGGAGGGATTGGGAGCAATAACTGGAGCAGTGTGGAACACTTGTCCCAATTGCAATCTCTTCGTCGGTTCGGCGAATATTTGAGGGCTGCGTTTTGAAATCTGCGTATTGAAGGGACATTCCACCAAGTGGTCCCTTCCCGTTTCAGGCGTCTTTGCTAACTTATATATGTTTGGTTATTATATATTTTTTTACAAAAGTGAAACCTAATACTATATACATGAGAACGACTGAACCGCTTACGGCATTCCGACCTGTGAGCTGCATAAATCACCAGTTAATAATAGGTTTTGAAACAAATGAATTGCGAGAGCTATTAATTTGAGAAATTCCGCTTACTCGCAGCGTAAATCACAATCTGTCAATATGCCAAATTTTTTAAATTCTACGCCTAAAGTTACCAGCTGGTGATAAGAGGCTGCTCGTATAATAATGTGGACACCGTTTGGAAACATACACACAAACAGACCCATTGTAATAATAGTGGCCTGGCTACTAAGCCTAAGCCTAAACCTAAGCGTAAAGAATGGGCTTTTACCTAAGGCTAAGCCGAAGCCTAAGCAAAAATGCAGTCCCACAGAAAAATGTTCCGCTCTTGATCTTTACACGGATCTGCCAGGGCTTCGGCTTTTTGGCGCACGAAGATGCCGGGCTTCAAAAGGAAAATGGATCTTACTTCGGTTTCTAAACAATTTTGCATATTTAAGCTTTTCATGTCCTTCCTGATGATGCAACTGTAACATTTCAATTTTTGACTTTTAGAGGTTGAAAGAGTTTTACCCCTTGGGACTGAAAAATATTGTCGAAACGTTACACAATTTAGCTTGCGACCGCTGAGTGGAATGGTGCTATAATGTTCATTATCAATGCATTGGTATACGAGTTGTAGTCAAATAACTGATTTGGAGCAATCCCAAATAGTTGACTAAGCCCCAAATCACTTTTTCGACAATTACTCGTTAGCCAGTTGTCTGACCGCAAGATGTTTAACATTAGCCGATTCAGCATACGAAACTGCGTCAAATCATATAATTCCAATATTTAAACAGGGTTCCATCGTAACAAATGCTTGTTGCGCGTTAAGCAATGTGGTAAAGGGTGCGTTTTAAAATTACAGGAGACAATTTAAAATATAAAATATCAGGGAGGGGCAATAAAAAATGGGGCCCACGTTACTTTAAGGGGCATCCAGGCTTCTGGTGTGTCTGTAAAAGAGTAGGATTAGATGCTGGATTACATTTTTTGCTTAGGCTTAGGCTTAGGCTTAGTCATAGGCTTAGGAACACTTTCTTGCAACGTTTAGGCTTAGGCTTAGGCTTGAATACGCTTAATCTACTGTTACGCCCTTTAAGTAACGTGGTCCGAAAATAGGATAACAAACACCCATTCTGTTTTGTGCTCCTTGAAGTTGCGGTATCAGAAGACGGTTTCAGTTCGCCCAACACGAACTGAATAAAAGAAAAATTTTCCACGCCGCGGGGAGCGGAGTTTTCATTGAAAAAATTCCGAATTGAAAACTAAGATTCGAAACCCTCGTAGTTTTGGATCGAAGTTTATTCCATCAGGGTTTTATTATATCAGCTAACAAAAACACCATACGAAACAACAGATTTAAAGGAGCTAATTCGGTTAAGTATTGGGCTTTTTTACTCTTTCGTCCATATTCAAGGTTAAAATTTAGGCGTATCGACTCGGGTTCATTTATCCGTCTAAGGTTCCCCTCGAGACCCTCACAGTTTTTTACATTAGGTAAGGCAATCATTATTACCTGAATACCTACGCCGGTATAACTTGGACTAGGCTGTAGTGCATAAAGTTTTCTGATTTTAAATTTTAGCTAAAATACATTTATTTACTATTCTATTTAAAGAAAATTTCCACTATACTAGATTTTTAAACTTGTTTATTAATTAAAGGCCAACTTTAGGTTAAATTAACCAAAAATGACTTCAGTACGTTCAAAAATGCAAACATTTCGCAATTCGCCTGCGAAATCATCAGTAAAAAGCCTCAAAGTAGAATCCGCTAACCCACAGATTGACCCCACACAAAGTAGTCGGGCGCCTGTGGGACAACCTCAAAAGATGCCCCAAGAAACGAAGAGAAAATTTGAAGAAAAAGGTCTTCCTGCGGCGCATGGACTATCGGACAACCAATTGGAGCTTGTGGAACGGGGCCAGTGGTCTTATCAGGTTGAATTTGTGCTTAGTTGTTTGGGATATGTTATTGGTGAGTTGTACTGGCAGGTGCAAACCGGGGCTGCCCAGCCATACCCCCCAACAGGAATCAACACCAAAATTTTGTATATGATTTAACATTAGAAAATGCTATCAACTTTTCGCTGATAACTTTTTCAAATGTATGCATACTTGGTGTAACACAATCAAATTGTCTTACTGAATAGCATATGATACTAGAATTTAAAGTTTGAATTTTTGAATTATAACGCTGCAGTTTTGAACGATTTTGTGTCTGAAACGAAATTACTGACGGGTATTTGGTATTTTAAAGCGCATCTGTGCTTCTGTCGTTCGTTTTCGATTCATTCTAAACACGCGAAGATGACATTGTCCCGCTAAATATCGTATTGTGTTCGCTGTAATTTTGGAATATCATGTGATATTGGTGTAAATGTCCCACAGTATCACTTGCCATACCTGCTCTTGTGTACATTGAACATCTGAAATTGACTGTAAGTAATGTCATGTAACATCCGAATTGTCTGTTGACCCAATATGATAGCCCAAATTTTAACGTTGCTATCGAATCAATATGGGTCAGACCGCGACCCAAAACCAAGATAGAATAACTTTACTTTCCACCCCCCACAAAACAACAGTGACCCATCTTGATAAAATATCTATGTATTAATGGTTATAATTTTAGGTTTAGGCAATCTATGGAGATTTCCACGAATGGTATACATTTATGGCGGTGGTGCGTTTATCTTTGCCTATCTGGTTATGTTACTGGTGCTAGCGTTCCCAGTGTTCTTTTTAGAACTTGCGCTGGGACAATTTACAAATCACGGACCGGTGAACATATTTCGAATGATTATGCCGGCTGCTGAAGGCATAGGGCACGTTCGCAGCCAGCTCCAGAGCAGTCACCTCTCATGCCCCCATTTGGAAAGGCACCATCCCTAAAGGGCCCCACCCTAACTACTTCAGCCAAAAACCGGTATATTGCTTTGAAGCCTAGCTTCGCACTCGCTTCGCTTGAGATTTTTTCCGTATGGAATCTTTTACTTTATTCAGACACTTGATAGGATTTAGAATAAGCTTCGAATTGCTACATATTAAAAAGATTTTTTCGCTTTCTACCCTCGCTTGCTAACATTTATACCGTAAGGTACTGTAGTTACCCGAATAAGGAGAGAAGACTGATATCTATTTTGCCTCTCCAAAGGGTACACCCACTTTGTATTCGGTTACTGGCTGTTATTTATTTTAACCCACGCTTCGTCACCCTTCGTTACTGATATACATCCGGTGCTGCAATTATCCCTTGGATTAAACGTATATTAGTCTTGTGTCAATAGCTTGAGCGATAACGCAAGGTTATACTTTAGGAATGTACTTTCAATATTTAAGTACGCTTTAAAGTTTCGGATTCAAATTATTTAGTCCTGTAGTCATTTATGCGCTACAATTAGGTATGATTGACCTTTATGAACTCTAATTAGGGTTTTAGGGACTCAATTTGCTTACGGACTCTTAAGGGATACTGACTCGTATTGATTGGGATTTTAAGATGGGGACCCGTATTATTACCCCCTCTTATTCGGGTCACTTCAGTAAATAACTTCTGAAATATACAATGTCGATGACAAAATGGGTTTAGGGATTTGGGCGAACTTTTAGGATTGGTTTGAACATATGAAGATTGTGTGACCCCTTACCTTATATATGAGCTGTTCAGCTATTCTATCAAAAAATGCTTCTTAAATATCCACGCTTTGCTTGAAGTTATGTTTGTTTTAAGTACTGGTCAGTTCCGTGTCAACCCCCTCTTACAGTCTAAAGCTTCAACTGACTCTATTGAACCATCCGAAAACGATCCGGCCCTATTGTATACATGGGCCCACCTTTGGCGCAATTTGGATTTCTGTAATACGATCATATGTTACAAAAAGGCCCGTCGTGTTTTACTGGGAGGGGAACGGCGTCTGACACCCCTGTCTCGGCACTATATCAAAAACTTTACAACTTTGCTATAATTTCTTTTAGTTCAAGGGTGTCTTCTCACAGCTAAAGGTGGCATCAAATTTCCACTGAAAAATTATGGATCAGCCTCTGAGTTAGTCGTTGCCATCCTGAATTTTTGGGACAGCCCCTACCCAATCAGCAACTATTCATAGCTGCTATAGTTAATAGCTGAGAATGCTTGCTTTATTCATTATTTTCTGATTAGACGATTTAGACTTAAGCTTTTTAACCCAATTGCATTCAGGTAAGCATCAGATTCACCCTTAAAACCCAGTAACGAATGAACAGATTGTAGTCGTTTGGCGTTTTGTATACTCGATATATAGCTAACTATTTACTGCGGGGTTTGATTATTCTGTAGATTTAGGCGTTATATATTTGCATAATTTATTATTTTGTTCAATTTCAGCTGGTGTACTGTTATTGGCAGCGCAATTGCAACGCTCAGCTATTCATCAATAATGTCGTGGGCGATATTTTATACATTTTCAAGCTTCCACGTACCTTTGCCATGGAAATCGTGCAGTTCCCACTTCAACAGTCCTGAATGTGTTTCATTGTCCGACTGGCAAAGTTGTGAACAAAGGCTTCCTGGTTATCATGGAGCGGTTTTAAACCAAACACATTTGTATTTCCATACACAATGCTATAATCAAACGAATGTGATGACTATTTTTCAGGTTAGTAATTTTGATGAAAAAATTCCCAGTTAGTATCTATAACCCTTTCACTCATAGAGTTTACTATGATTAACAACTAAATACAAATAATATACGAGCAATACAGACACTATGATCAGTGTTTAACAATTCTAACATATATGCGCATAACAAAATTTCCCCACTACATGAGAGTGCCCTCGGGTTCGAGCGTCAGGCTCCTATAGCTCAGTGGTCATCGCAACCGCCTCCCTCCTTTAGACTAATCGTGCAATCTTACCTTGAAATTACATCTCATGTGAAAGTGAAAATATTTGTGTGAGAAAGGGATAAATTAGATTCCCCAGCAATCTTTAAACAATAGAGTTCAGACCTCGTATACAATGCAGGGAAAGAAGGTGAAAAATATGTCCCGTCCTCAAATATCTAGAGACGAGAAAACCACTTTTATTAACATGACTGAGAATAACTGTATGGACTGGATCCTAGAAAGGTACCGGGACTTCAGATCTGTTTACTAAGCGGCTGGAAAAGCGGGCCTCTGGAGCGGGGATCAAACTCTCAGCCTACGGATTCTCAAGCGAACACTCTACCACTGCGCCACGCAGCCCGCCTCTCCAACTGCATTTTTGTCGACTATGTGTCGACCGTATGCTGTCAGATAGCATAAAACACAATGTGGATTGCATTCATTGCATATGCACTAGGACAAGCATGTCTCATATGCTTACAAAGGTCAAGAAAATTTTCTGTTATGATTTGTATACTCGCGGAAGTTCAAACAGGATAATCTCCAGCATTCAAAAACATTAACTTCTGAGCAACCCGAATTTTATTGCACGTTTGCAATTAGTTGCACCAATAGTGGATTATTACAAGAGTGTGCAACTCTTAGGGTCCCGAATGGTACAATATGTACCATCTGGCGTTGCGTTTTTGGCCGACCACCCCCCTTGTTTAGAGGGGGGTCGCTATCACATGAATATCCCTAAATTAATTAATAATTGGACCATGTTTAACGCTGCAGATATAGAGTGCCAAGGTGAGCACTGGCAGTACCCCCCTCAAAATATAAGAGGGTAAAGCAATAAAGCAACGCGTGCCGACTACATTTTGTTCTACACAGAATGTACTCAGTTGCATACTCTTGTTGAAGTAATGCATCATCCACTCTTGGTTGCACCAATTTCATGCTCCATGCGCGAAAATGTTTTTTGGGCAGCAACCCAAAATCGATTTCATGAAATTCTGTAGGATGTCGACAACTGTCTGGCTCAAGGTCAATTATCAACTCAGTCTCAATTATCGGAATTGTGGCGTCGAAATATTTCATGCCGAGTTTCATTACGATTTGGGTTTCGATCTGCGAACAATGTTGATCGATGGCTACTGAATGCTGGTGTTCCAAATGGCACCAAGGTGACCGGCCCACGTATAGAACAGGGCCGGATCGTTTTCCGAAAAGGCTATAATAGAGCCAGTTTATAAGAGACAATTTTTTTGCTTAGGCTTAGGCTTAGGAATAGGCTCATCCATACGCTTAGGCTTACGCTTAGGCTTAGGTTTAGGCTTTGGAATATGCTTATACTACTGTTCCGGCCCTGTTCTATACATGGGCCAGGTGACCGCTAGTAAACTGTGTATAGCGTTTACATTAAAAAAGCTCTGTGTCAGATTACTTTTTACTTGTCTTTATTCAATTATGCTTGTTGCCCTTTCTGCTAGCAATTGTCGATTTGAAAACTTTGTTACAACCTGGTTAATCAAGCGACAAAAATGAGGTACATTATGCACTGCAAAAAATGGTGAGTCAAACTGTCTCTCTCTGAAATAGGCTTTTCGGGACTACACAAATTGAGTTAAATTCGACTCCGTTAGAGTCAACAACGCTTCCTGGACCAAATTAAGTTCCGTACATAATTAGATTCCTTACTCGAAGTATATTCTACCTATTATTGATTACAGCGTATTCAAGTCTTAAATTCTACTTCTAAATAATCAACTTAAATCACAGAAAATGGCTAGCATAAAGCCAAAAATGTGTGGTCCAAACAACTACACACAAAATAATTGTCTTTAAATTCTAAGACTCCTACTTTCTTAAATTTTCAAGATATAAATGTCTTGTATTTCAGACATTAATAGCAAATTCGTTTCTTAAATGGTTAAAACCTAAATGCTTTATATTCAAGAAATTGCTATTGCCAATTTATAAGACACAAATCTTTTTCTTTCAAGATGTCTCAAATTTCAGACAGAATTTCTTGAATACAAGACAACTTATTTTCTGTGTAGAACTGGATTGAAAAATATGCAACTAGGAACCGAATATCAAGTTAATCGGTATTCTCTGGAGAGGCAAAATAAATATCAGTCACCCCTTATCAGTAGGGCCACTACAGTTTTATCCAATACGAACAAGTTTGCAACCTAAAAGGTTTTAGGCAAAATTTGACAAATTTGGTTTGCAATTTTCAGATCTCTTTTCTACATCGAGTCACGCGTACCGGAACCCGACAGCAAACAATTATTACTGCCGGAAATGCTCAAGCGTCCGCTCCAAGACGTCCACACTCGCTATGGCTCTACTTATCAGATTTTAAACTCGGCGTTCAAACTTTCGTTCAACTCGTCAATTTCAGCGATTCAATTTCCGTTCAATTGAATTCAACTGCAAACAGCAACATTTTGAGCAATTTAGTGCAATCATACTGCAAAATGTTTTATGCATCGGTGCGAAATTTCGCTACAACAAAGACACAACCAACAACTCATGGTCGAAATTTGACGACCTTAGGAGTTAACTACCAGGATGTCACCCCTACAACGGTCTCTAGTCCTGCAATCAGCAATCCTGCTAATAAGAGCAAGTTTGTTAAACAAGGGCCGACTTATAAATCTGACGAAAGCACCCATAGTAGTACGCGGTCTCAGGGCGGCAACGGTGGATCTGGAACGCCGGACGTATCCGCTGAAAACGATCCGACAATAATTCCGTGTGTCAGCGCAATTTTAGATCAGTTTGACAATATGAAACGTTACGCGAGTGATGAATTCTTTCAATATTATTTAGAAAATCAGGGCTCCACTTATGAAAACAGCAGAGTCATTCATTTTCCATTGGTCCTTTCATTAGGGTTGTCGTGGTTGTTGTGTTCGTTAGGTAAGTTTGGAGGGGAAATGAACCAATGATTGATTTGGCCAAATATGGTATTATCCAATCGTAGGTTTTGTTTTCTATGCTCAAACACCTTCAACATATTTCTATATTGGGGCTGCAGCTGTGGATTCTAGGGGTATCCTGGTATAGCTACCCCAACTGGGATCCAAATCAAGATTTTGTATTAACCGTTTCTCACATGAATATTTTCTATTTCCCCTGAGACCTACTTTTATGCTAGGATTCGAACTCCGGTGACTGGAGTGGGAGGCGTATACCATCACCACTCAGCTATAGGAGCTTGACGCTCGAGCCCGAGGGGGCTCTCACGTCTTGTGGTGATTTAGTTCTATGTATACGTCTTGCAATTGTTAAACACGGTGCGATATACATTATTTAACACATATACACTGCGCTGAGTTGCTATAGCCAACTCAATGTGAGACAGGGTTAAAGTTTAGTACTAAATGACGTCTGGCTTCTCGCTCGCTTCTCTAGAAAGCTTCTTTCATTATGATTTCGTTTTAAATATTTCTGAATCAGCCATTGGTTCAACTGGTTGAGACTGCTAACAATTCCATTTGTTGTCAGATCAAACAACGCTTGAAGATTTTGCAAAGGTCTCTACCTGTGGCAGGTCGAAAAGCTTTGACCAACGGACACACGGAATTTATAGTGAAAAACCCTAACGAGCAAATGGAGCGTGAAGCCAAACGCAATTTTTAGTACCAAATATTGATACACAAAACTCGTTTATTTCAGCTTTGTTCTCAGCCCAGTATTCTCAAATGTGTGTAGTACGTATATTACCAGTTGGTGATAGGTCTTGTAACTTTCGAACCGCAAGCAATGTTGAGGTATGAAATCCAGTACGTTTATTGCTTCTGATTTTCGCTACTTCTGTGCAAATTTTGAGATCTGCAATTGCAACAATTTGGTAATAGTTTGAATACCTATTACTAACTGGTGATAGGTGCTATATGCATTTGAGAATATTGGCCATAGTTTCGACCAATCAAATTAAACCATTCCAAGGTTTTCAAATTATGGTTTACAAAGTGAATATTTCAGGGCTTCTCAAAGGACCCAAATCACTCGGAAAAGTTGTTTACTTCACAGCGATTGCACCATTGGTTATGATTGTTTTATTTGTCGGTTATAGTGGGACATTAGACGGAGCGGTGATTGGCTATAAATTTTATTTGAGAACAGGTACATGGGCCCGCATTTGTTGGCCGGGAGGGGGGTGTTGTTTGGTTTTTTGTTGTTTGTCGACATGTTCCTGTATGTGTTAATATTTAGGAGCACCGGACGATTCAGCGAGCTAGGGGCTGGCTGGAAGATTTAAAAACTGGCAGACTTAGGTTTAGAAGTGTAAAATATGCCAACGGGAACCGTCAAAGCATCGATGCTGACCGATAACGGCATGACCCACCGGATTGACGGTATTCCGGCGTCTTGCGAACATTTTCTACTATGAATTTGCAGTAAGAATTGTTAAACACTGTACACTGTGTATTATTTCGCAATTTACAGTTTGAAACAGGGTTCCAGTTCCAACCGGAACTAGATTTTGTCGGAACCGGAATCGGAATCGAAATCAAATTTTTCTGTCGGAACCGGAATCGGAATTAAGTTTTAGTAATTGTATTAAAAAGTTAAAAGTGTATGACTTTTAACTTTTGTTGCAGTATGCCTCTTTCTGTTACTGTTCACATTTTCAACAAAAATTGTTTATATAGCTGACGCAATACACGTAACAACTCGGAATATTTTCTCAGAAAATAACCAACAGAATTACAAATTCACCAAACAAAACGAAACAAGCAAAATCTAAGTTCAATCATCTTAAAAACGCATATAACCGAAAAGTCAGAATTCCGGCATCGGAACAGCAGTCAGCCGAAATCGGAATCGGAAGTCAAATTTTACTGAAATTTTAGCCGGAATTGGAATTCCGATGGAACCCGGTTTGTACTATGCTGCCCATAGCATAAACTTCTATGCGGTGATTGGTTGAAATTTATTTCAATTTCTTGTACGCCAATTTCAGACTGGTCCCTGCTGTCGAATCCATCATTATGGCAGAGTGCCGCTGGTCAAATTGTATCGTCACTAAGTATCGGTCTGGGAGCCCTGATGAATCTGGCGTCGTATAACCAGTTCGATAATAACATTCTGGTTGATGCTATTACGATTGCGTTTGCTAATTTTTTAACCAGTTTTATTGGGGGGTTTGGCATATTTGCAATTGCTGGTCACATGGCATATATTACCGGTAATTGAACCTGTAAAAGTTTTAATAAATTAACTTTTACTTAAAGTTAATTAGACAAACTATAAAGTCACCGTAGGAGCTTGTAGGCAAGGTGGGCCCGTAGTCAAGGGGCACCAAAGGGGGGCTCAGCCCCCTGAAAAAATTTTGCCCCACCCCTAGAAAATTTTCAACCTTCAAGTCACTAAAAACTCATGACTTGCCCCTCCTACAAAATTTTAGCCCCCTCTAGAGTGGTGAACTGGCTACGGGCCTGAGGCAAGGGGGTAGAATTCTGATTAAGCTTTTCTAAATTGGCATTTGACCGTTTAAACCGCCGCTGAAAACGACAAAAACGGTACAATTGCCAAATGACCAACTTTCAGATAACGTATGTACTGTAGTGACCCGAATAAGAGAGGGGGACTGATATTAATTTGGCCTATCCAGAGGGTACCTCCCCTGTTATTCGGTTACGATTTATTTTTAACCCGCCCTCCGCCGCCCTATGTTACTGATATATCCGGTACTGCAATTATCCGTTGAATGAAACGTTTATTCGTATTTAATCAAAAGCTTAAGCGACAATGCAAGGTTATACTGAGGAATGTGCTTTCAAAGCTTAAGTATGCTTTAAAGTTTCGAACTCAACTTTGTTTGGGTCAGAGGACTTCGCTTAGGTTTAGGCTTAAGCTTCGTGGGCAAGTCTTTATTGTTAATATGGCCCGCTGTAGCTGTCTAAACAGCAGCAATGAAATAAACTGAAAAACGACAAACAAACGCTGGTTAATAAATATTTTGCTTCAAAATAGAACGCTAATCAGGTTCATATCAACTGCAAAACCAAACCAGGTCCGATGACCCGATTTAAACTTTAACCAATTTCGCATTCTGATCAATCATAGCATGCGCTTTTTAGAAACATTGGAATAATACAGTGAACGCTATACTAAATAGGGCTCAGACTCAGGATTTACTGCTAGGTTCACGTTATAACTGGGGCAACAGGGTACCCGTTTAGCCCCTATTACAATAGCGGGTAACGCTTTGTCTGCTAATTTATTCGCTATCAAATTTAAAAACTTTGAATTGTCACATCTACTGTTTGTACTGCAGAGTCATATGATCTTCCAAATATTGTCAGTTAGTATCGTATGATATGTTTGAAAATGTCTGCAAAGTTGTGGTAAACTAGATTGCTTGTCGCGTAGAACGGCATAGTTCCGGACTGCCCCAGTTATAACGTGTACCCCGCAATAAACTTAAGCTAAATTTAAGGTGAAAGCTTACATTATGTTTGTATTTTTTAGACTTGAATACTGTTTAAAATGTTGAAATTCAAAAAATTTCTTACAGGACGTGATTTACATTCAGCGATCAGCAGTAGTTCACCAGCATTAATATTTGTCGGTTACTCGCATGTGACATCTGTGATGTCCGGCGGAAACGCTTGGGCGTTTTTCTTTTTCTGCATGATTATTTTAATTTCAATTGATTCGTTGTTTGCGATGATTGAAACAATTAATACGTTCTTTTTTGATGAATTTCCGTCGATGCGGAAGCGGAAATGGATTGTTGGTAAGTATGACGTCACACACGCCCTGGGTCGGTTTGTGGGCGGAAACGTGGGAATTCAGTTCTTCAAATTAAGGTAGGCGTGCAATTGATTTGCGTTTATTTTCGTTGCATTAAAGTGTAACATGGTAGAGGTCAATGCAAAGAACACGGGCGGAACCGCATTCTATTCTTAAGCCTAAGCCAAAGCTTAAGCGTATGAATGAGCATATTCCTAAACCTGTGCCTAAGCCTAAGCCAAGCAAAAAAATTAGCCTAAAGCTTAAGCTAACTCTATCGCAGTCCCACAGAAACACGTTCCGCCCCTGATCTTTGCATGGACCGATGGTAGGTGTACACTTGTGATGTGAAATAAACGTACCAGTTCGACTGTATTCTTCAGCGGTCCGATTCACTCATTACTGCGGTCTGGTCGGGTCCCAAAGCCTGGACCAGGCTCGTTGCACCGGACTGGATCGCTCAGTATAATTAAGCGATTAATGAGAGCATTGCTCGATTTCCGGTGCGCACCGGAGGTCTTGTGCCGCCAAAATTTGAATTTGCGGCCAAAATTTGACTTTTCCCGTCGAAATCAGAACTTTCGCGTCAATATTCTTATTGCCCGCATCGTTCCCCGCTTAAAAATCATATAAATCAACTCAGAGATAATTAGTTGTTTTTGGCAATTTCTGACTTAATAACAGTAAATATTAACTCACTCTGAGCTGATTGAATTCCGGGTCAGTTGGTAAATTAACTCATAATGAGCTCAATCAATTCAGAAACCTGAGTTCTGAAAGGCCCAATTCAGCGCTCAGGCTTATGACTGAATTCAACTCGTTCTGAGTTAAAATCAACTCACTGGAATTTACAGTGTGAAAGAACTAAGATTCCTGCGACCTACTGAATTATTGCGTACTTATCTCACTTACTGTTCCAATACTACAATTATATCCTTTAGTCTGCTCAGTTGGCACGATAATGTTCCTACTTAGTTTACCGGGCGTATCGCGAGGGGGCTCTCGATTTACATCCTTTATCGATATCGCGGTTTATGATTGGCTGTTGCTCCTGATAACACTTTTCGAAGTGATTGTGGTTGCGTGGATTTATGGATACCGCAACTTTGTTGAAGATATTTTTATGATGCTCGGATCAAAGTTAGTTTGCAATCGGCGACATATGCCTGTGGGTAGGGAGTGCAACCGAATTTGCGACTTTTAGAAACGAGTCATCTTCCCTACTTATCACCTTTCTTTGGATTCAAATTTTACCTTCACTCAGTCTTCCAGAATTCAAGTAGTGACCTATTTGGTATCTTGCTTTCTGGTTTATTTGGTTTAAGTAACAATCTGCACACTGCAAAAAATGGTGAGTCAAATTGACTCTTTCCGACATAGGCTTTTCCTGACTACACAAACTGAGTCAAAATGCGACTCCGCCTAAGTCAACTTCGACTCAATTTGACTCTGGCGGAGTCGAATTTGACTCAGTTGGTATAGTCCAGTAGAGCCTAGTACGGAGAGAGTCAATTTGACTCACCATTTTTTGCAGTGCAGGCTAGAAATTAGGTGTATTTTAACAAATCATTAACCGAAGCTTAAACAAAATTACGTTACAGTTTAAATGAGTTTAACTGTAAACCAACTTGTCACAGTATAGTGAATCGATAACGCTACACTGCAAAAAATGGTAAGTCAAATTGACTCTCGCATGTTTGACGCTGGCAGAGTGGAATTTGACTCCAGTTTGTGTAGTTCCGTAGAGCATATTTCGGATAGAGTCAATTTGACTTACCATTTTTGCAGTGTAGTTTTATGCTGCTGGATTTAGCTTATGCTTAAATCAAGTTACTTTAAGCTCTTAAAGAGCAAGCAACATCTTTGCAATATACACTGCAAAATATGGTGAGTCAAATTGACTCTCTCGGAGTCGAATTTTGACTCAGTTTGTGTAGTCACAAAAAGGCCATTTTGGAGAGAGTCAATTTGACTCTCCATTTTTTGCAGTGTAGTTTTATGCTGCTGGATTAGCGTAAGCTTAAATCAAGTTCGTTGAAGATCTTAAAGAGCAGGCAACATGTTTGCAATATACCAGTCGAATTTTGACTCAGTTTGTGTAGTCAGAAAAACGCTATTTTGGAGAGAAAGTCAATTTGTCTCGCTATTTATTCCAATGTACCTTCCTTTAAAAAATTAATTTTCTCAATTTTAAATTTTTCAGAACCAAATTTAACGCGAAAACATTTTTATTCAACGAATACACACAATGGTACTGGATCGCTTGTTGGACTGTTTTAAGTCCACTTGCAATTATAATCACAGGGTTACTTACACTTCACAAATACATTACTTACGGCTGGAGCGCCGTTGTATGGCTTGCGGGATCGCAGTCGGCAACGCCCTTTGAAGTAGCAATGTTTTGGATTATTGCCGTAATTCTATTCACAGTTTGTGTTCCGTTGTTTATTGTTTATAACCGATTTGGTCGTGGATATGGTTGGGCTGAATTGTTTCGACCTGTTCCCATTTGGGGTCCGGCTTTGAACGAAAATCGGGTCGATCGATATTTTCCGGTGTGGGATCCGCAGCTGGTCATAGCGGAAAAAGTACCTTCTCAGGCGAGTGTTCGTAAACAGTAATTCAGTTTTACTGCAGGTGTTAGCGGTTATGGCTTGGCGCCGGGAATATTTTGTAGAGGAGGGTGCAAGTGTAGTCCAGTGGGGGTAAGTTTTAAGTAAATTGATGAGGTTGCTGTTTTTACGGATGGTCCGGCATTTTTTACCTTCCGGTTACGGTAAATATTTACCGGAATTAAAAATTCCGGTATTAAAATTTTTGTCGACGAAAATTGATAATATTTTACTAAAAATGACTATAAAAATTTAATAGATTTCATTAGTATAGTATGCAAACCTTGACAATCGCCGAAAAATAAACCATCGAAGGTAGATTTCGCTTCCATGGATTATGAAGATCTAAAATACAGCAAATAAAGTGAATACCTATCTCCAACTCGAATTATTTCGCCAATAATATTGCAAAAAAATTAAAATTAATTTTTCGGTGGCATGTATTTTTCATTTTTCTGTTCGGGTTCCGATTGCGTTTTCGGACACTTTTTCAAATTCCGGTTCCGATAAATTGTATAATTTTGGTTGCACCAAAAAAATTGCTTCTTTAACACAGAAACGCGCAGTTTCTTTGCACAATATACCTATCGATGCTCATGGCAGCGGTATTAATATTAAAAATATATTAAATAGAACATGTTCACCCTGAATTTATCCTAAGACTAAGCTTAAGCTTATGATTACGATCGGGTCATTTTCTCTGGACATGATTCTGTGCCCATATTGTCAAATGTGTATTGCGCCTGTCTATAATTGGTGACAGGTTGCGTAATAATTTGGGCTCATGTATAAAACAGGGCCGGATCGTCTTCAGGAGGAGCTATAATAGAGTCAGTTTAAGCTTTAGACTATTTTGTTGCTTAAGCTTAGACTTAAGGCTTAAGAATAGACTCATCCATACGCTTAGGCTTAGGCTTCGGCTTAGGCTTAGGCTTAGGAATATGCTTATACTACTGTTCCGGCCCTGTTCTGTACATGGGCCATAATTTGTATGGTACAATTTAGTTGTCAGCTAACGAATTTCACAAATTTAGGTATTTTTCTCAGTTATCCTGGTTAGCAGTTAAGATAGACGGATTTTCCGATCCACCGCTTCCGTAATTTGTTAATTTTAAAATAACTTTGCAATAGATGCTATACACATTTAATACGAGCCCATGTGTTCACAATTATTTAAATTCAAGCATAAGTTGTTTTAAAATTCCAACATAAACTAATTTGACAGCCGCGATTACGTTTTTTTCGACGCAATTTTCGTGTCGTCTTTGTTGTCACAGGTATGGTTGTTATTTCTGAAAAAATTCACAAAACAAACTTCAAAATATCAATTCCATTGAGTTGATTTTAGTTCATTCTAAGTCAAATTGATCAGTTCAACGTGAATCCGTTCAACTCAGAATGAGTCACTGTTTACTGTTATTAACTCGCAGATGTCGTTAAACCGGTAACTGAGCTGATTAATCAATTCGTTGGAATTTTTATACTGCGTGATTTGTATATGACAATATTTTTGGGAACACATGCATAAAATTAGATCGCAATGTCCATTTAGGATTGGCCTACGTTTCTGTACACTTTCCCCACATTTGGAGTTAAGCCTGATACTTATACCTTTAAGCTTAGGTAAGGTTTAGACTAAGCCATAAGTAATCTTTTCATTAACCTAAACATTTCGTCTAAACGTAAACATATTCCTTAACGTAAGCCTAAAACTAAAAGTACATACAGTGTAAGTACACTGTAAATTGAAATTCCGATGAGGTGATTGATTAATCGATTTAGCCAGCGAGTTGGTTATTTCTGAATTAATATCAGTAAACATTAACTCACTCTGAGTGGACGTTGATTCTCACTCTGAATTGAATTGACTCCAGGCGAGTTGATCAGTTAACTCACAATGAATTAAATCAACTCAAAATTGTGAGTTCCGATAGTCCTAACTCACACTGTGTGATTCATCTCATTCTGAGTTAGAGTCATATTCGACGCCGTCAGAGTCAAACGTGCAACATAGTGAATCGAATTTGACTCTGGTAGAGCCGAATTTTACTCAGTTTATGTAGTCCCGTAGAACCTGTCTTGGAGGGAATCAATTTGACTCAACCACTTTTTGCAGTGAACATAGTGAATCGAATTTGACTCTGGTAGAGCCGAATTTTACTCAGTTTATGTAGTCCCGTAGAACCTATTTTGGAGGGAATCAATTTGACGCAACCACTTTTTGCAGTGAACATAGTGAATCGAATTTGACTCTGGTAGAGCCGAATTTTACTCAGTTTATGTAGTCCCGTAGAACCTATTTTGGAGGGAATCAATTTGACGCAACCACTTTTTGCAGTGAACATAGTGAATCGAATTTGACTCTGGTAGAGCCGAATTTTACTCAGTTTATGTAGTCCCGTAGAACCTGTCTTGGAGGGAATCAATTTGACGCAACCACTTTTTGCAGTGAACATAGTGAATCGAATTTGACTCTGGTAGAGCCGAATTTTACTCAGTTTATGTAGTCCCGTAGAACCTATTTTGGAGGGAATCAATTTGACGCAACCACTTTTTGCAGTGAACATAGTGAATCGAATTTGACTCTGGTAGAGCCGAATTTTACTCAGTTTATGTAGTCCCGTAGAACCTATTTTGGAGGGAATCAATTTGACGCAACCACTTTTTGCAGTGAACATAGTGAATCGAATTTGACTCTGGTAGAGCCGAATTTTACTCAGTTTATGTAGTCCCGTAGAACCTGTCTTGGAGGGAATCAATTTGACGCAACCACTTTTTGCAGTGTAGTAGTTATTTGGACAGATGTCCGAACTCGAGGAACTGTGTTTTATTTTGATTCTCATGTGCATTAAAAGTAAACAATTATGTCCAGAAAATTTGGCATTTTTAGTGTTCTGATAGATGTATAATTGATCGGACTATGGTACTGGCTGTGTGGTATATGGGAAGAATGACACAGCTAGGGTAGATTGGCTGCGTCAGGGAGGAAGGAAACATCTCATGTGCATTAAAAGTAAACAATTATGTCCAACAAAGTAACAATCATTACATTAATTCTGAAACAACAGTTTACCTGTAGAGAAGTGGACTGTAATTGCGTTTTCTAATACTTCTAATATGTTTTCGGCTTCTTGAATATCCCTTAAAATTAGAAATAAAAATAAATAATTTGCGAGCAAATCAATTACGGCAAGTGTCATCTGTTAACAACATTTGAACTACTGTAGTGATCCGAATAAGAGGCGGGACTGATATTTATTTGGCCTATCCAGAGGGCACCCCCCTTGTTATTCGGTTACGGACTGTTATTTATTTATTTTCAACCCAATACACCGCCCTTCGTTACTGATATATCCAGTATTGCAACTATTCGTTGAATTAAGCGTTTTTTGCCTTGCATCAAAAGCTTGTGGGACAATGCAAGGTTATACTTAGGAAAGTACTTTCAAACTTAAGTACGATTTAAAGTTTCGAACACAATTATATTTGGTCTTGGTGTCATTTATACACTACAATTGGGATAATTGACATTTATGGATTCTAATTAGGGTTTAAGGACTCTATCCGCTTACGGAATCTTATTAGGGATACGGACTCCTATTGATTTGGACTCAAAATGGGGACCCCCTCTTATTACCCCCTCTTATTCGTGTCACTAAAGTATACGTTCTGCACGACCAATGTTCGAAGTTTTTCCTAAAATACCACGCCGAGAATTTAATTTTGGCTTTGTTGCATTCGAGTCCAGCATGCTACCACTACACCATGTGGTGATTGCAACAACTTCATATGCCGGTATATGTGCACGTTAGAAATGCCCCGGGGCCAGGATTTTACCCGAAACCGCCGGATCAGAACATACATTAAACTTCAAATTTTATGCATCTTTTGCGTACTCATGTACCTGGGAGTACGGTACCGTTTTTATCGTATCGCGTCACGCGACATTTTGCCTATGGTAATGTAATAAACTTACTGCGCTGCGTTCGGATTCTGGCTCAATTGTGCCACGGGACATTGTTTTTCTACTATCATCCATAATACCGTATGGCCCCGGCACCCTGTAGCGCCGGCGCCGAGGCCGGACCCGGCCCCAGAACATATCTAATGCACATGTATTCCAATCGTTTTGCTTTACGTACACTTACCGTTTAGATATACCGACAAAAATAACATATTCACACAGAAAGTGTGTTTTTTTATGCACTACAATTAGTGATAATTGAAATTATGGACTGTTATTAGGGTTTAGAGACTTTATGCGGTTACAGACTCTAATTACGAGCACGGACTCCTATTGAGAAGGACATAAAATGGGACCCTCTTTTATTACCCCTTCCCATTAGGGTCACTACATTATACTTGAACGAACGATTAATTTGTAATATATCAAATTTAGTCGGCGATTGGTGCTAAGTCGGGCTTAAGTAGGGGTTCACAATCCCAGCCATTGTCTGTATATCAAATTTTATACAGTAATACCTGCAATGTAAATTCCAGTGAGTTGGTCTTAAATCAGAAAGAGTTAAATTCACTCAGAGGTCTGAGCTCTCAATCAAGTGTTTCAGAGCTCATAGTTTTGAATTGATTGAACACATTGTGCGTTAACTAACCAACTAACTCAGAATTAAATCAGCTCAGAATGAGTTAATGTTTACTGTTATTAACTCAGAAACAGCCCGAAATCAACAATTCTCTCCCTAAGTTGATTAATCAACTCATCGGAATTTACAGTGTGAATGATAACATTGGCTTATCGTTGCTTTTAGATCAATGTTTCTATAAATAATTTAGTTTTTTTATTTGGTCAACTTATTTGCAACGAACAGAATTAACATTCAAAAATCAAAGGTAAAACTTGGAACAACAAAAACTTACTCAATAGGCCCCGGTATAGAACCAGCTCACAAAGTCTAAACCTAAGCCTGAGCCTTGAAGTCTTTAAGGACCCACCAGTCTCTCTGTCCCCAGTTGAAATGTCCTAAAACAGGCCAATCAAAATATTACGTACTCTTTCAGTTGTTGAAGTTCTTCAGTGACGTGATTTTTCACCGAATATCCGGACTCAATACTGCATCCGTTGTCTTTTGTATCGTCTGGATCCAGGATTTGTTCTGTAGTTGAAACATCCGCATTTCGGTCGCCATGTCCTTGAGCATCTTTGGAATGTGATGACGTCTGTTTTGACTGATCCTCGGACCCAACTATAACACTGGTGTAGCTTATATTTAAATCAACTGTTGCGGATTTATCGTGACCTGTCGTGGGCTGATTGCATTGACTAGAGGTTGTCGGCGTTTGTTTTAGATCTGTGGCATTGGAAGTAGTGAATTTTGCATCTAAATAAAAAAATCTATAGATATGCTTAAAATTTAACTGCTAGCATTTCTACTGTACATAACACACCCAGAAATTTTTTACGGGGACCACAAAAACTGACCCACCTAAACGGTTGAGCAAAACAACGTCGTCTCAAGGGTTTTGACCCATGGTAATTACAGGAACCTGCCCATTGGGAGACACGTGGTAAGCTAAGGCTTAATAGGATTAAACAGAATGATAGTTAAATATATATTTATGCCTACGCTTAAGTTTTAGTACTTCGGCTTAGGATTAGTGGATAGGCTCTTATAAAATTAACATTGACCGGTATATCCAACCCATAGATCCTCCTAACCTCCAAAACCTACCACACTCCCGAGACGAGACGAACACTCTTGCTATCACTGTAAACCCCAGTGAAATGATTTTAACTCAGAATGAGTTGAATCACTTAGCCTAAGTTAGGACTTTCAGAACTCAGAATTCTGAGTCAATAAAACTCACTCTGACTTAATTATTCAATTTACTCGGAATAAAATGAACTCCGACTGAAAATCGACACAACTCAGTGTGAGCTAATGTTAACTGTTATAAACTCAGAAATAACTCTACTCTCCAGCTGAGTTGATTAATCAATTCATTGGAATTTACACTGTACCTGCGTTGGATTTCGAAGACGCCACTTGATCTAACGGAAATGTCTCCAGTAACGTATTGCATCGTTTCATCTCGGTCACAAATGCACTCAACGCACCAATAAATTGCGCTGCTTGATTGGTGAATTCACCACCGGTTTGCACTTCTAAGCTGCCGCTAAAATAGTAAACGCTAACCGGGACACTCAAATTATGCATTCGGTTGAAATACTAAGCTCTACAAGCGGATGGGGGTCAAACAGATAGAGGCAGAACCATCATAGACCGCTTTTGTCTGCGGGACCGAATCGGTCCTTTGGCCAGAGCGTAGCTAAAACGTCAACAGTCTACCATTTTTTTGTAGAAGAAAAGTATAATAACCAGAAAAATCTAGAAATATTAGCCTAAAGCCTGTTAATATGTGGGTTCTTAATTTTCTAACAGTTTTCGAGGGTGCGTCCTGTCAGAACTGTACGATCGGGGCGACTACCTTTCCCCGAAGTACTGCGAATAGCGCGCTACCCATTACACCACGCGGCCGATATCATAATTTCCTCTGGTGCTATATGTGTACGAGTATGTATGTGTCTTAACATTACACACTATGAACATACACAAGCTACACCGCGTATATTCACACTTCCAGCTCATCTGTTCGGCGCGTTGTCCACGATTCTGCTCAGGACCAATCTTGAATTCTTTATATTCAACTTAAATTTGCATACGGATTGAAAACAATTTAACGTACTTTTTCAACTGAGGTAAAACGTAATTTTTCGCCGTATCACAACATCGTAAACATTGTTGCCGAGTTGATTTGAGTTCAACTCGAATTTGCTCCGTGTCGTCCGCTGGAACTCCGAGTGACAACAAATGTTGACGATAACTTGCAATCAGTTGATTGATTTCTTGTAGAAGCTGTAATGATAAATAATAATTTTAATGTTTAATAAACAATTTTCTCAAAATATCAACCACAGCTGTTTAAAAAAGTAACAGTTTTAGAAATAATGAACATATTGGCCCATGTTACTTTAAGGGGCGTCCAGGTTTCTGGTGGGCCTACAAAAAAGTAGGTTTAGATTATAGATTACAATTTTTTTGCTTAGGCTTAGGCTTAGGCTTAGGAATACACTTTTTCAACGCTTAGGCTAATAGGATTACGACGCGTAATAGGCCCGTAAAGGTAACATTGGCCAACATATTTAACGCTTGTACTGCAGCAATTGATAGCGACCGGTCCCTATATAGACTAACTATTCCCAAGGACGAATCTAAGGGGATACCGAGATCAATTCCCCCACCAGACCCTTAGGAAATTAAATTTTTTTTCGCAATCGAGTACAAAAATTGCATCTGACTTTTCGCTCTAGAGTTTTTATCAAGTTTTAACTATTTTTGACTCTTACTTAAACATTTTGCGTAAGTTTAACGTTTTGCTCGCTTCGTTCGTTGAACATAATTTTGTTGTTAGGGTATCATGTGCCGACCACTCCAGACATCGGACGACAAAGTCAACTTTAAAAACTCGATACGATTCAAAAAGTGGCCAATGTAAAGAACAGAGGCGGAACAGTATTATAAGCATATTCCTAAGCCTAAGCCTAAGCCTAAGCCTAAGCAAGCCTAAGCCTAAGCGCAAGAATGACTTTATTCGTAAGCCTAAGCCTAAGCCTAAGGCAAGCAAAAAATTAGTCTAAAGCTTAAGCTTTGGGCCAAAAAGTTAAGTTTTCAACAATTTTGAATGTAAAACTTGCGTTCGCGTCCCGTTCGCGAATTCTTTATAATGCTTCCAATGTAACGTATGCTTCAATCAAGTCAACACCACTCATGGTGGTACAAAAACAGCTATTTTTAATCGAATCATCCCGCAGTTTGGCTTTCGAAACAGGCTCAAAATCAAATTTCAAAATTCCATTTGATCCAAAAACAAACTTTGTTCAAAATATTTCTCGAGTTTCGCTCGGCGAGAAATTTGCGCTTTACTGTTCAACACCAGGTATTCAAACAACAACTTTAAAGTTTTTTTGGCACTTTTTCGTAAGGTAATAAATTGTCTTACATTGGGGTGCCATTTCGCAGGTCAGAGGGGTGGTCTCGGATACCCTAGAGACGACACTGACATACACTGTAAATTTTAGTGAGTTGATTTTAACTCAGAATGAGTTGAATCACTCAGTTTGAGTTAGGAATATCAGAAATCAGATTTTTGAGTTGATTCAATTCATTCTGAGTTAATTGATCAACTCACCCAGAGTCAACTCAACTCAGAGTGAGAATCAACTCAACTCAGAGTGAGAATCCACTCAACTCAGAGTGAGTTTAATCTTTACTAATATTAATTGAGATATAACCAACTCGCTAGCTGAATTGATTGATCAACTCATTTGAATTTACAGTGTATATAAAAATGTAACCTCGGATCCCCTGAATAGAAAACCCTAAATCGGTCGCTAACTAGGCAACAGCCTACGTGTTCGAGCACAACAGTGGCGGAACAGTATTATAAGCCTATTCTTAAGCGTAAGCCTAAGCCTAAACCTAAACCAAAGCGTAAAAATGAGCATATTCCTAAGCCTAGGCGTAAGCCTTAGCGAAAGCCAAGTAAAAATATTAGTCTAAAGCTTAAGCTTACTCTATTCTAGTTCTACAGAAAAACGTTCCGCCCCTGATTTTTACACGGTGCCTAATCTTGAATAATGCTACTTGCTTAATCTTTATATAAGCATAGCTTTCGTGAAACATTGAACTATTTTTGCAAACATGGTTTAAAGCTTGAAACTTCATTTTAACCCCGTCTCACATAAAGTATACTATGAGCTACTGAGTGCAAACTGTATACGCTAAATACGACCCATGTATAGAACACAGTCGGAACAGTAGTATAAGCATATTCCTAAGCCTAAGCCTACAGCTAAGCAAAAAATTTAGTCTAAAGCTTAAACTGAAGCAATAATCCTGTCAAGACAAAAATCAAATATCGCTTTAAGATGATATGCACTGGGCCAAAGTGTTATTCGGGTTATAAGTCTGATACCGATTGGGAAAATCAAACCAGGTTAACCAGTATCTAAAAGCCGTTTTATGTAATTTGAAACTTTATTCAACAACAAGTAGAATGTTGAACTAACTATTTTTAGGCTAAGAACCAAATATTTACGTTAAACCGCACTTAAAAATTTTATATCGCTATTGAATACTACTACACTGTAAAATCCAGTGAGTTGATTTTAACTCAGAATGAGATGAATCAACTCAGAAGCCTGAGCTTTGAATTAGGTCTTTCAGAACTCAGTATTCTGAATTGATTTAACTCATTCTGAGTAAATTAATCAACTGAACCGGAATTTAATACGCTCAGAGCGAATTAATATGTATACTGTAACTAACTCAGAAATGACCCAAGATTTCTAATTCTCTCTTTGAGTTACAGTGTAACTTTAGTGTTTATTCATGAAAAAAATTTGTTTGGAGGCTACCAATCCTGTGCTCTCGTTCTGCATTCGCCCTTATTGGTCCACTGGCTAACCGCAAACTTAAGCCTAATTTTTCAAACTACTTTATTCATTGCGGCTTACACATCAAAACGTACCGCTTCATGCTGTGAAATATTGTTCACTGCTGGTAGAGCAGGCAAAAAACTAAGAGCAATAATAGTACGACGTAGTCCCATTTGAAGACTGGATCCACCAGGGTTCGTCGGGACGCTGGTGGGTCTCGCTTCAAAACTGCTTGCTCCAGAAGTGATGCCCGAAGTCGACGGTAAAAGCATGGTTTGAGGATCGGAAGTTAGCTGAGAACCAAGCACTCGTGACCCTCGAAATAGCGATCTCGACCGGTCGGAGTTCTTTTTGGAAAATGGTGAGAAAATAGAACGACGATAAGACATTTTAATCAACTAATTTTTAGCTAAAAATTTTTTAAATTTAAATTGAAATTTTGATTTTATTATTGCGATAAACGTACTAAAATTAACAGACACACAATGAGAAAACTGTCAATTGCGAAATTCGAAATCGCGAAAATCAGACGCGAATATAACAAATCAAATAATAAAAACCATCACCAAAAGATGTAAAATCGAAAACATGAAACGAGTAAAAATGTTTAAAAATGTTTGGAAATTTTCGTTACTAAAAATTACCAAAATTTCTAGCAAAAATGTTCTGCTGCAACTGAAGTTTGTCTTAGAAATTTTTAAAAAACGTTTCCGTTTTCAACTAATAAGTAGTTTAACCAAAATCAGGCATCGATTGGACTTGCAAACCGGATCGTAACTCATAAACACAAACATAATTGCTGGTTTCAAACGCTCTGGTTAAAAATCAGACTAAGCTGCGTATACTTCGAAATAGCCTGTCTTAACTTTAGGATAAACACAGGGTTTAAACTACGACGGCTGCATTGCAGCGCCTTGAACTCGACCTCTGACTTAAATCAATTCTGGAGTTAAGTCAAGAGACTTAACCTTACGGGACGATATTTTTGGTAAAGAAGCAACCCCTGGGGGGTACAAACTGTTCCCTGTTTTACCGTTGCGAAAATTCGGTCCAAATTAATACAGACGTCAGCAACTATTAAATGATTTGGAAACATTATAATATAAACAAGCAATTGAAAACATCCGAGTTTATGTCAAAACGATAAAATATAAGTAAAATCTCACTTAAGTTTCTATTGCAGAAAATTTAGCATCATTCAACTCATCTCCGTAAAAGCAGCGTTGAATGATTTATAAGTTGTCCAGCATTTTTCTGAAATATTTTTTGGGTTCTGACCGGGTTTTTTGACCCCTTAATAAACCGAATTTGTTTAAAATTCCAAATTTTGGCGTGAAATGATTAAGGGAGATCATAAGAAGTTCAAATATGCAAAAAAAATTTAAATGTAAACATTTTATAAGCAAACACCAATGAGGATAGCGGAAAACACCCGGCTTACCGATGCCTATTTGCATTCAGCTAAGCCTAAGCTAAAGCCTAAGCATAAACCTAAGGCTAAGCCTAAGCCTAAACGCAAGCCAAAGCCTTAACTCTAAATGTAAGTGTAAAGCATACACGGCGCCAAAAATTTCTGCCCATGTAAAGACCAGGGGCGGAACGCTTATCTGTAAGACTGCAGTAGAGTAAGCTTAAGCTTCAGACTAAATTTTTGCTTGGCTTAGGCTTAGGCTTAATAGGCTTAGGCTTATGAATAAACTCACTTTTACGCTTATGCTTAGGCTTAAGAGTAAGCTTATAATACTGTTCCGCCCCTGTTCTTTCCATTGGCCAAAATTTGCTACAATTAAAAACCATTAAAACCCTACCGCTAATGCGATTAAATACCAGAAAAAAGCAATTTTTATCATTGCACACTGCAAAATGCACAATTTGAAACAAACAAGTCAGTCTGCCTTCATGCGCACATGTGTGCATCTGCAAGAGACAACCAATACGCAGTTTATGCGATATTTTAATGATAATTTATCACGTCATTATATTATATATTTACCTCAAATTTACAAAAAAGATAACTTTTGCGATGGTAAACAACAGTGCAATTAGCTTGAAACATACTGGGGGGATGTATACAAGAAAGGTGTAAACAGAGATCTATACTGGGGGCAATAATGAAAAAAAAACTTTTACACCGCTTACGATAATCTAGGGCTCATGTACACTCTTCCATCCAATAGAATTAACGTTTAGGTTTAGGCTCAGGCTTAAGCTTAAGTAGCCTTTTCATAAAGCTAAGCCTAAATCTAAAGCCGGGGGGCATACAAGAGCATAATGTGGTCTATTCGATTGCAGCCTCTAAAAGTGACGTAATACCGTCTCGAAATAACATTTTGGTTACCCTTCTGGTCTGTGGGTGTAAAAAAAGATATTGGCTCGAAAATCAAGGGGTAAAAAAATTAAGCCACTTTCCTACAAAATCTGGGGACCAAAGATAGGTCACCTGAAAATAGTACCTTCTCGAATTAATACTTAAGTACGACTTAGCACAAATCGCAAACTAAATTTAATATATTACAAATTAACCGTTCAAGTGTAATGTAGTGACCCGAATTATATGGGGTAATAAGAGGGGTTCCCATTTGAGTCCCAATCAATAGGAATCCGTATCTCTAATAAGAGACCGTAAGCGGATACAGTTCCTAAACAATAACTAAAGACCTTGTTGCAATTGCCCTCAAGCGATATTGTTGATAGACACAATATGGTATGGTAAAAAATACCATGTGTATTCCTTCAGAGAGTCAGTAACCATAATAACAGTTCGCAACCGGATAGACTGCCTAAACAATAATTAAAGTCCATAAATGTCAATTATCTCTATTGTAGTGCATAAATGACTCCAGCACCAAATAAAGTTGAGTCCGAAACTTTAAAGCATACTCAGTTTTGAAAGTACATTTTTTGTATAACCTTGCATTATTACTCAAGCTGTTGACACAAGACAAATAAACGTTTCATTCAACGGATAGTTGTAATACCGGATATATACCAGTAACGAACGGCGGCTGAGGGCGGGTTTACAAATAAAAACAGTCCATAACCGAATAACACGAAGGAACCCTCTGGAGAGGTCAAATAAATATCAGTCGCCCCTCTTATTCGGGTCACTACAGTACAAGTAATAACATTGTTGTTTAATGTTATACTGACGAGCAAAATAGGTTAGGTACATTTATTCAATGCATCATCTAAAGGGACGGATCCAAGACTTTGTGTTCCGGTTCTAAAAATTAAGCAGGTAAGTAAACACTAAAAATACACAAAACCAAATTTAAATGCAAATGTCCAATTACAAAACAGTATCCTTTTTACAAATATTACTTCAAATAAAAATCAACCAATGAAATTGTTTTAAAATGAAAAACCGATGTAAGAAACCATTTTTGATTGGATAATGCTTCCGAATGGTCAGAAATAATACGACGATAATAATTGATCTCTCGAGGGTGATAATTGGGTCAATTTTCAATGCATTTCAAATGTGAAATATCGCAGTTTTTGAATTTAAAGGCATTCAAACGTTTTTTAGATGCGCTGCCGGACACAATTACTATTTTATTGTCCTAAATGTGAGCTGGTTAGGTTATTTTAGGTACATTTGTTAAGCGCACGCGAGCCAGAAGCAAATTAGATTGAAAGGTTACCAGTGCAGAAATTGCTAGTAGGTGAAATAAGAACATTTCTAGAATTAGCAATGAAATCGGTTTAGCATAGAATTGTTTTAATGCGGTCAAAAAGTTACCGGCTTGCAGTGACAAAGATGACTATTGCGTAGCCGCAATTACTTCTATACTCACTTTACCGTAGCCAGAGAATCCAGGGACGGGGTCAGCCCCCCCCCCCCCGCTCGAAAAAATTTTGGCGCCCCCTAAAAAAGTTTCAAAATTGCTTGTAAATCATTGCAAACCCTTGTATGCCGCTCCTTAAAATTTATCTTTCTCGTTGGATGATATGATTGGAGGACATGTCTGTCACTTAGATACATTTAAGCCACATCCATTTTGGCCCTCTTGCATGGGCTGTTCTTGTTTATTGGTTGCAACCCGTTCAAACAGTTGAAAAATGGGCAAAAATAAAAATGCCCGGAACATTTAGGCACATGTTTCAAAGGCACCTTAACAAGTAAGCCAATGACAGATCCGGAAATTTTCATGGTTACCCAGCAATATAAAATATGATAACTAGAAAGCTCCAGAGCGGTACAGGGTGTAACCGGATATCCGTTTCCGTTTCCGGTAAAATTCGTGTCCGTTTTCGTTATTCTGATCATTATTCGTTTCCGTTTCCGTTAATTTTACTATCCGGTTTATACACCCATCGAACACAACGAACCAGAAATCAAATAAGACTTTACAACTAAATTGTAATACAAATTTTTGGTTTTGATCTCGGCTCGAGATAGGCAATCGCAATGAGTGAGGGACCCTTGGAATCGTCAGCGGAAAGAGGTCGTTCCTTAGGGGTGTTGAAGTGAACCGTCGCGAAACCAGAAAATGCCCTCAAACTGAAAAGTTCTCGCAGCAAAACATTCGTGTAATTTGATACTGTTTCTTAATGGGTCAACATCGATCCGGCAACAATGATATTCACCGATATTAAACCTAAAGCTTACAGATCCGGAGTAGCTGCTGAGTTGCGGTTCAGTAACCTTTGAATGATAAACGAAATATTTGTGTAAAATTTCTAAGCTAAACGTGTATCAGCTTATTTAATGCTCGCTGTTAACCTAAACCTAAAAGTTTAACCATTCGAATTTAACACAAAATATTTAAAGCCAACTGGTTAAACGTGAGACTATTAGGGAATTGTGTCAAAAACCAAAACGCTATTTTAAACGCATTTCGCATATCAAATAGGGCCTATGTATAGAACAACGCCAAACAGTAATATAAGCGTATTCCTAAGCCTAAGCCTAAGCCTAAGCCTAAGCCTAAGCCTAAACCTAAGCGTAAAAATGAGTCTGTTCCTAAGCCGAAGCCTAAGCCTAAGCCTAAGCGTAAGGATGAGCCTATTCCTAAGCCTAAGCCTAAGCCTAAGCTTATTCCTAAGCATAAGTCTAAGCCTAAGCCAAACCACAAAAGGTAGTCTAAAGCTTAAACCGACTGTTACAACCCTGTCGGAAAACCATCTGGCCCTGTTCTATACATAGGCCTGAAATAGTATCGTTCAAACCGATTTTTGTAAGCATAAAAAATTCAAAAATGAGGACCTAGCGTATATTGCAGCTAGTAAAACGCTATTAGCTACACCAAGAGTGGATGATCACTCTTTATAACAAGAGTGTGCAACTGGGTACATTCTGTGTATTAAAGAATGTACCAGCACGCGTTGCATTTTTGTTCGACCCCCCTCAATCAAGGGGGTTTAAGCAAGAGATTAACAATAAAGTATGCTTCAGTACACCTACCCCCCTCATTTAAGGGGGGTCAACTATGTTGTTTAAACACACCAAAGATGTTTGTATGTGCATACAGACCTCCTAAACAAGAGGGGGTAGGCAAAAAACGCAACGCGTGCCGGGTACATTCATTAATACACAAAATGTAGCCAGTTGCACACTCTTGTTATAAAGACTGATCATCCACTCTTGGCTAAACGTTGGTTATAGCTTCGAGTTGTTAGCCCTCACTCTGACATTTGCCCTAAACTTTAAGCTACGCTTATGCAATCATGCATTCGCCAGCAGCCGTGTCCAGCAAAAAATTTTGCGATGTAAATTGTTCATTTGAAGCTCATAATGTGTTTGCTTGCAAACATTCGAACTAACAACTTTTGACTATTTTCAATCTGGTTTTCAGCGGATTTGGCTCGGACAACTCAAGCTTTATGTTGTAATGAGCAAAGGTCAACAAAACTGAAAAAATATGGCTTTTATTGAAGTAAAATACAGCACCACAGACATCGGCTTTAAATTACACATTTGAATAATGCAAAACTTCCGGATTTCATGTTTTAAGCAGTTGACTGGCACGCATGTTAATCAAGTAAGCTGAAACTTTTCCGGTAAAACTAGCGCTGTAGGCCCGTAGCCAGGACACCTTGTTAGGGAAGCGAAAATTTGTTCAACAGGGGCATACAAGAGTTTTCAATGACTTTACAAACAAAATTGAAATTTTTCCAAAAAGGCAAAAAAATTTCTGGGGAAGGCTGCGGTGCCTACTGCCCCCCACCTTGGCCACGGACCCACAGGGCTGTTGCCAATATTTTGGTTTGGGGTTTGTCCTTGTCGATTGCATGGGTTTAAATAAAAATGTTCCTCAACGCCGCTAAAATAGAGCCACTGCCAATAGGGTTTGCAATTTCAGCCAATGATGAAAACCTTGGCACCAGGACTGCCAGAAGCGATCCTGTTGCTTTTTGTTTAAAACTTTTTCGCTCTCTGTTGTAAGCAAAGACCGATGTAAACATCAGGGGCGGAACGTTTTTCTGTGAGACTGTAACCTAGTAAACTTAACCTTTACCAGTATTTTTGCTTAGGCTTAGGTATATGCTCATTCTTACACACAGGTTTATACTTTGGCTTAGGGATATGCTTATACTACTGTTACGGCCCTGTTCTATACAATTGTCTGAGCAAATAACTGTTTTAAATGTAAAATCAACTTTAAGTGGATCAAACATTCGCATTTGTCATATCACATTTGACACCAAAATTGCATTTTCTAAAGGAAAATTGCAAAATTTGAAATACAAATTTAAACTTTGATTTCTGTCAGAGTTGCAGTTCAAATTTAGCTTAAACTGAACCAAATTGCTGAATTGTTGCGTGATGTGTAATGCTATATATATATATATATATATATATATATATATATATATATATATATATATATATATATATATATATATATATATATATATATATATATATATATATATATATATATATATAAAAATATCAACGTGTTCACTGGAGCCCAGAAATTAGTCTAAGACCCATATTTTCTAATGGTTATATTTACTACCTATGGCCCATGTTACAATTATAAAAGACTGCTTACAAACCTAAACCTGAGCCTAAGCCTAAACCTAAGTTTAAACGTCCCAGTATCTAAGAAACCCAGTCTGTCTGTGCTTCCAGGACGCAGACTAAACGTATTGGACCATTCGTTTTGATTAGGCTCAGGCTTGGGCTTAGGGTATAATTTACGGAATATACATGCTTACACTACAGTTACGACCCTCATCTATATATGAGACAAAATGTTGAACAAAACATTACAGCACATGGTACTAATTTTGATCGAAAAACAGCATATAAACTACAGATTAATGCTTAATCCCTTGAACCAAACATTCAACAACAACAATCCGCCCACAGTTTAATTAGAAAAGATTTAGAAACCAAATCGTGTTCCTAAAAGCTATTTATAGCCTGTTTTTAAAGCTAAAAATTGCCAAACCGTAAAAAGTTTTTGCCTTAGCCGATAACTTTCGTTCGCAATGTTGGCGTCGTTTTGATCCGCTCAAATTTACACACAAGCGTTATCGGTACGGCGTGCGTCTAAATCTGTGAAACTCCAAAAACTGTTCTAGGCTGTAGCACAGACCGCCTTGCTTTGGGGGCTAAAATTTTTTAGGAGGCACACATACGGGATTTTGTTGACTTTTATAAGCAAGGTTTTGGCCCATGTATAGAACAGGGCCGGATCATTTTCCGGAGGGGCTGCAATAGAGGCAGCCTAAGCTTTAGACTATTTTTTGCTTAGGCTTAGGCTTAGCCTTAGGCTTAGGAATAGGCTCAGGCGTACGAATATGCTTATACTACTGTTCCGGCCCTGTTTTATATATGGGCCAAAATTTTCTAGGGGAGGGGAAAAATTTTTCCATGAAAGCTGAGTTCCCCTGATCCCTTCTTGGCTACTGGTTCGATGGTGAAAAGTCAGCGTTGTAGACAATATTTTTAATTGAAAATTATAAGTATTGAACAAATTGGGCAACTTAACGCCCTGTAATAACCAAAATCAACATTTCAAACGCGTTAATTCCGTTTCACTTCATCGAAAAATTAAAATAAAGCTTAAATTTTCTAAAATTCACACCTGTCAAACATTGTGAATGCAATATTTTTTGCGCAAACGCAGTCAACTGTACCAATATTTATACCGGAAGCTTTATAAAGTGAAACTACGAAATAATTGAAAACATTCGCTTTGTCGGACCAATTATTAACAACCTCGTATTCCCAAATATGTGAAGCATCTTTCACCAGTTCGTAATATATTTTGAAATTTGTGAATTTGAACTGTTTAAGTAATTCGAAAAACCAAACAGCAACCGTAAAGTCATAAATACATGCCGCCGAAAAATTGATTTTAATTTTCTTTTTTGCTATGTTATTATTGGTGAAATAAGTTTAGTTGAAGATAAGTATATATTCACTTAATCTGTTGTATTTTCGGTTTTCATATTCCGTGAAAGCGAAATCTACCTTCGATGGTTTATTTTCGGCGATTGTCAAGGTTTGCATACTTTACTAATGAAGTCTATTTTATTCTTACCGTCAGTTCTTAGTAAAAGGCTCAATTTCCACACACCAAAATTTCATATCGAATATCTTAATTCTGGCAAAAATTTACCGGACCCGGAAGGTTAAAAAAATAACGGAACCGGAATTCCGGTTGCTTAGCTGGAACCTTGTCATTTGTGTAGAAATGTACAGAACAGAGTTGTATAACATTTTATCGAAGTTTTTCAGGGTCCACACTTATCAATTGAATGGGGGTGCACTAGGACTATATAAAAGACCCCCTGGCAAAACTAAAAACAATACGACAAGACTTACATCTTTGACATGAGTTAAACACATATCCGGAGGCATACTTGTGATGTGTACCGACGATTTGGCAATATTGGCCATTAAGCCATTGACTGTAGGCCGACGGGTTGAAAATCGTCGCATGCTACGTAAAATTTCTCGGGTGATCTGAAACAAAAACAAAAACAATTTAATACCGTAGTACCCAGAAGAAAATGGCTCTTAGTACGACAGAGTCCTAATTTTGAGTCCAAATCCGTAGTAGTCTGTACTTTAGAACCCGTTAGCATAAATCGAGTCCATCAGTCCTAATTAGAGTCCATGAAAGAGACCGAGGCAGGAAAATGGAGGCGACTGCTCAAATATGTAGCAGACACTCAGACAACCAGTATAAACTTTATTAAATCAAGAAAAAGATTAACGAACTTAAAAATCAACAAAAATGCTTTGGAATAAGTCAGTTTTGCTCAAAAGAAGGAATATCAAAACAAGGATGTTGGGTCCAATAACACTGAATATATTAAAAACAAATAACAGTGAGTAACCGAACAACTTTACCAGGCAAAGTATTTGACCGATTGAATTTTTAAAAATTATAAATTTTTATTTAATTGAAAAATGTTTAAAATGAAAAATTTCGACATTTTTTTATAAATACGAAAACTAACTTCAGGGTACAAATTTAGTTTAGGCTGTGTCCGGTTGTGGAATATAACTTTGATGTCGACCTTTGAATAGAGCTGCAAGCAAAATTTTTTCGAAAATGGTGCAGTGAAAATCATTACGAGCGAAGCGAGCGAGAAACAATACCAAACATTTATATCTAATGTAAAATTATGACGCAAGTACTGATTCCGATTAGAAGGGGGGGCGCCCTCCCACGGCTCCCCTTCTCGGTACGCACCTGGGGGTACAATTTCAATTTTGGAACACCGCGTCGGTATAACAACCAGACTCAAGAAATCAGTGTCACGGTTCGAAATAATAACCGTTATACGATTTTGTGTTTCAAGCCAGTTTGTCTCAGCTTGCAATTAGGCATTAACAGGAAACAGGTTTATCAGGAGTCGGACGTTGACTGAACAATGACGCTAACCTGAATGGTTCCACGTCTTCTTGTGGACGAACCGGATCCACAACTGGCAGTCCGGTTGTAGTTGAATTGGTCACGTGAAATTGCACGAACACTCATTTTGAAACTAAGGTGAATAAGCCAATATTAATATATTTTATATATTTACAGTATTTGTCAAGCTAATTGCGAGAAAAAAAATAAGTACAATTCTTTGACTGGGTTTCTGAAACATTACTTAAATTCACTTAAGTCATATTTAAGTAATTACTTAAGTCGCCGACTTAAGTATTAAGTACTTAACTTTTAGAACAAAACAGCTAAACGCCAAACGTGAGCTATGGTCATAACAAGAAAGTAATTGTTTTGGTTTGACGCACAATGATTCTATCATTTCAGTTTAGACCAAGTTTATATTTATATATCAAATTTCGTCAGAGACTTAAGCATTTACTAAAATTAAGTAAGCTTTTAAAAACAACATTGTTAAAGTAATTACTTAGCACGTACTTAAATAACAAGTTGTACTTAAGTAGCGTTATCGAAACCCAGCCCTTGTGTCCCAAATAACGCTCTATAGCGATCTTAATAAAGGTTTCGCTATATACTCGCCGTACGCCGCCCCGCCCCACCATGCGGCACTAATTAGATTTCTTCCATATTTCTGTTAGCAATGCATAGCGGCGGGCGGCGGCGTGTGGCGAAGTCCGACACGGTAAAGTATAGCGCAACCTTAAGAGCGTTATAAGGGTGCTAATATTTTATAAAACGAATAATTATGAATATATGTCAGTAATCAGAGCCAGCAAATAAATGAAGTCGAAAAATTATAAATATTTTGCATAAATTTAATTTACTACGCACTGTAAATTGCAATGAGTTGATTTTAACTCAGAATGAGTTGAATCGCTCAGTCTGAGTTAGGACTATCACAAATCATAATGCTGAGTTGACTCAATTCATTCTGATTTAATTAGTCAACTCTCCTGGAATAAACTCAACTCAGACTGAGTTAAAGTATATTGTTATTAATTCAGGAATAATTAACTTTCCGTCTGCGTTGATCAATTAATTCATTGCAATTTACAGTGCAAAATAAGAACGTAAATGGTTCTTGGACCAAATAAAGTTTTCATGTATTAACAAGCGTTCTAGAATCGCTTAGAATCTGGCGAATGCCGAAAATCAAAGTTTTCTACATGATCATATTTGAAGGATATCTTCCCCCCATCCCAAATAATTTTTCATATTACAGCGATTATGCTAAAAACCATACAATAGTCCTTAAAACAGTTTATATTGGCTATATTCATAATAGAATTAAGCTTTTTGGCCAATGCTTATTTTATTGCCGTAACTGTAGGCAAAGCATATTCCTAAGCATTAACCTAAGCGTTGAAAAAATATAAACCTACTGCACTGTAAATTCCAATGAGTTAATTAATTAACTCAGACGGAAAATTAGTTACTTCTGAGTTAATAACAGAACACTTTAACTCACTTTGAGTTGACTTGATTCTCACTCTGCGTTGAGTTGACTCTGGATGAGTTGATTAATTAACTCAGAATGAATTGAATCAACTGAAAACTCTGAGTTCTGATAGTCCTCACTCTGACTGAGCGATTCAACTCATTCTGAGTTAAAATCAACTCACTAAAATTTACAGTGTGGCAAAATATAGGCTAAAATCAGAAGTCAGCTCTTTTTGCGGTCCAAACGAGTAAACGGACCGGCCGTAAAAGTCACGTGGGCCATTTCTGTAATCGCAGCATAATAAACTTTGAGTGTCTATTCTCAGAATTTTCCATAACCAACTTACACTGTAAATTCCAATGAGATGAATAATCAATTCAACTAGCGAGTTCGTTACTTCTGAATTAACATCAGTAAAATTAATATCAGTAAACATTAACACATTCTGAGTAGAGTTGATTCTCACTCTGCGTTGAGTTGACTCTGGGGTGAGTTGATCAATGAACTCAGAATGAATTGAATCAACGCCGACGTCTAAATTCTGACAACCCTGCTAATTCGATTCAATTCATTCTAAATTATTATCAACTTACTGGAATTTACAGTGTATTCGTTTCCGTTATTTTTTCTTTCCCTAAAAACCATGGGCAATAAATGAAGAATGTTTGAAATTTAGCCGATTAAACAATTAAATTTTTGACCCAAGCGATGTTGTAACCTGTATTATATTTACTATATATTATTAATGTATGTTTGTATTTTTCAACAGCGTCAAATGCCGCGTCAGTACTTTATTAGCAATAAATATAAAGAAATAACAAAAACTAAATCTTTCTTGCGAACAGCAGAAAACAATCAGAGCAGACGGATATGACGGTAAATGTTAATTACATCCGTGGATCAATTTTACCCAGGGGTCACGTTGGGTCTAGGGTCATAGGCACCCATTTCGATCTCCGGCCTAGCGCCGACATCCTGTGTTCGGGCGGGGAAGGACGTAGGCAGAGGGGTGGCTAAGAACGATTCATGGCCCCTCGAATGAGTTTGCTTATCCTGGCAACATCCATGTTTTCGGACCATGCGATACAAACGAATAATTTGCTAAAAACAGTCCTAAATGTGCAACGGCAGAGCCAGAAATTTCTGACGAAGTGGACGGGTTTGTGTCGGTGATTTTCTGAAGCTGAAAAATTGTAAGGTAAGAGATCGTATAATTTTATCGCAAAATATTTGTGAGTTACAAAATCTTAAGGTAGGGAGGGATCTTATCATTTTTTACAAAAAACTTGAGGAAAAAATGTAGTATTATACGAATATTCCTAAGCCTAAGCCTAAGCTTAAGCGTATGAATGAGCATATTCCTAAGCCTAAGCCTAAGCTTAAGCGTATGAATGAGCATATTCCTAAGCCTAAGCCTAAGCTTAAGCGTATGAATGAGCATATTCCTAAGCCTAAGCCTAAGCTTAAGCGTATGAATGAGCATATTCCTAAGCCTAAGCCTAAGCTTAAGCGTATGAATGAGCATATTCCTAAGCCTAAGCCTAAGCTTAAGCGTATGAATGAGCATATTCCTAAGCCTAAGCCTAAGCTTAAGCCTATGAATGAGCATATTCGTAAACCGGGCCGAAACAATTGTAAGGTAGCTGGACCTTTCCATTTTATCACAAAAAGTTCTAACAACGGTCCCTATACAGCCGTTATTGTAAACGTGTAATATATTTGAACTAAAAATACTCGATGACTAGATTGAGTGAAAATATATGCTCGTGAACGAGATAAGTACAACTTCATTCAAACGTAAATCTAGTACACTGAATTCATAAAATAACTAATATTCATATACGCCAATATGTGAAAAATTTACTTTTTTGAAATCTATGAATGAAAATATATGTACCAGCCAATCTAAGAGCGCAAACAGGGATGAATCTAGCAGGTACAGCTGAATACCCACGAGTTCCTTCCGTAATTTTTAATTTATGTAATTATCAAGGTGCAACAGGAATTAAAAAATACCGGAACCGGAAAACAAAATATACTTATTATCGAAAAATTCACTTTTAGCGCTATTTTATCGCTTTTAATGGTGTAAACACGCCATTTAGAATGCCAAACTCCTTGAACAAATGCAGTAGCCTGGAACCGTTTAATAAATTATGTAATAATGCCAATTTTTCTTAAGTTTACGAATGAGAAAAATTATCAATGCCAAAACTACCGCAACATTTCAGTGAAAAATATCGGATTTATTACCGGAACCGGAATTACGGTTGAACCCTGGTAACTATATTTAAACAACAATGCTTAATGCTTAATGGTATCACACTGTCCAATTTTTATTAAAATGTCAAAACAGAATTTTTGGCAATAATTGATTATCATTCGCTGAGCACCATAATCTATGATTGCTAATGTGTAATATTTATTGCAGTCGTCTACAAATTATTGCAGTCCAAGTTACGATTGTAAAACAAATGTTTAATTGCAAAAACTTGCAAAAAACAATGTTTATGCTAACGAAATTGCACAACTTGTTATCAGTGCAATACGCCAAATTGCAAAATCTGCCACGTGCGTACTGAAACATTGGTCGAGTCCTGTGTTTTTTACCTTATAACCTATATTAGAATATAGTTTTGACGCAATTTATTAACGTTTAACATATCAAAAAAAATAATATTAAACCCTAAATTATTTAAACCAGATGTTGACCAATTGTTGACCACGTGTAAACTTACTTGTTATACTCAGAGCAAACTTCTAATTTTCAGGGCTTTTCAGACCAGGAACCTCCCATTAATGCGAGGTGCATCGTAGCCATAAGAACGGCCCAGCTTCTGAACGCCGTTAAAATATGATATTAAATGCTTCAAAATATAGAAGCTATACCATAGTGTTTAAGTATAGAAAAAGTTAGCTTAGTTCGCGTATACTCGCTAATCTTTTACGATGATAATGAGGCAATTTTTGGCTTGCGAAATTATACCAAAATTTGAACTAACAAAATCACCTTCGGCATATTTAATATTTCATAAGGTTGTAAGCAAACTGGGCAGTACGGAAAGCATTTAAGCCCAATTTGTCCAAAAAATGGCATAGTTTGATGTTTAAATCTTACATATCATCAGATGTGCAATCAGAGGAAAGCTGGAGTGTTTAGCTCACCTGGAAAACTACACGCACCCCCCCCCCCTAGAAAATATTCAACCTTGCTTGTAAGTCATGTCAAATCGTTGCATGCCACTTCTGTAAATTTTTCACCCACATAACCAACTGGTCGGGAGATACTGGTTTCACGGAGATTGGCCCATTTCTGATGAACATGTTGAGATAATTCGGCTAATCGATAGTTTCAGTTCAAGCGGCCAATGTAAACAACAGGGGTGTAACAGTATTATAAGCATATTCCTAAGCCTGAGCCTAAGTCTGAGCCTAAGCCTAAGCGTAAGAATGAGCATTTTCCTAAGTTGTTTTTGGGCATTACCTCACATGGTACTTACGTTTTCAAATACGTTTATACTTACATTTACCACGAGAGTTAAAGCTTAAATTATCGGCCAATCAGCGGGCTCACAAAATCCCGTCTTTCTACGATCGAAGTACTACTCAGCTTTGAGACAAAAACAATCAACTCTTTATAGAACTTTGCCTAATTCGATAATCTTATTCATTACAGCGTTTAAAGTTCGCCGCAGCTTTACGCCCAAAGACCATTTGCCAGGGGCGAACCAGGATTTCATTGCAGAAGGGACCAACCTCAAACCAGAAATTTCTAAACCGATTATATCTCACTACCCTAACTTGTATATGCCCCAGTTTCCTTGGTCTGAGGGCTTGTTTTAATCCCGCTAACCCGTATGTCAATTGGACTCTTACGATTGGCTAACATTTAAATTAATGTTCATGATCACTCAAAAGTTCAATTCTTTAAAATCAAAAATCAAAAGCTTAAATTTGAGTAAATTTAATAATCTAAAACTCAATTTCGATTCAAAATCATTTTTCAAGCCACAAAAATAGAACACAGGACCACGGGTTTTATAACAGATTACCGGCAGTAAAATGGCTCTGACTGAATAATCCTGTTTCTAAATTGGATAACCGCAAGCGGCTATGGATGACCATTATTGGTATTTTGGATCACATTTGGCCTGGTCACAACAAAGTTAATACAAGATATAAACCCTCTCACTGATAGGGTAGACTATGCGCAACTAAATACAATAATATACGAGCAATATAGACACTGTGAGCATTGTTTAACCATTGTAACATATATGCGCAGAGCAAAATCTCCACAAGACGTGAGCGCCCCCTCGGGCTCGAGCGTCAAGCTCGTATAGCTCAGTGGTCATCGTAAACGCCTCCCACCCGTGAGACTGGGGTTCGAATCTTACCTTGAAAATACATCTCATACAAAATTGAAAATATTCATGTCAGAAGGAATTAAGGCTCCATAAAAACGTTATGTTGGCTGCGATATCGAGTGTAAACAAAAGAATCGATGACAATTCGTCGCTCGACAACTTGTCTACCATCAGTGTCCTAAAGCCTATTAATAATTCTAAGCATAATCCTAAGCGAAATCCTAAACCTAAGCCTAAGTAAACTGATGATCGACAAATTGTCGAGTCGATGATGTTTCAGATTACAAGCGTTCAGTCGACGAGTTGTCGGGTGACGAATTGTCGCGATGCCACAAATAACAGTATTCATAAGCAATGTAGACACAAATTAAACAGAAATAAGAAAATACGAACTGAAATGCCTACATTTCGTTAGTCTACGAGGTAAAAGACAAAACTTAGTCAAAATTAAAATTTAACATTGAGCAATATTACACTGAATTGTTTCAATCAGAGTGGGACATTACCCTCGGGCACCCGCGCTTACCCACGGCTAAACGCGGGTCTGTGTAACGAATTTCAAGTGCGAGTAAAATCTGGGTCGTGAGTAGATCTTTTTTACGCGGGTATACCTGCGGGTGGACAGCTTCCCTTGGCTCCGTCAATGGTTTGAATATGGGTCCACAGGGCACAGCACGCAAATTCATATCTGTTTGCTAGCTAAAATTGCAAAATTACGTTTTCAAATATCCAAAATGAACACATTTCAGCCAATTCGAATGAATTTGGACAAATATCCGATAAAAACAATTTACTTGGATATCCAGATATGAAAAAATATATGATGATCAGCAGTCAATATTTTGATGTCATTTATATTTCTATTCAATTTGAAATGAAAAAAAATAATTAAAAAACTCAAGTTAAAAAAAAATTGTCAACAATAATAAACACTTGAAACAGCCTGTAAATAAAGTTTAAAATGTTAAAAAACAACACGTTTGAGCATCAAATATACACAGGCAAATCAACAACCACGAATTGTTACTTAAGATCTGGTTGGTTTACAATGAGATGCAAGAATATTTTTCTTCAAAACATAGAATTCTTTTATTGCAATCATTAAATTTTTCCATTAATGCATAGAACAGAACCGTAACAGTAGTATAAGCATATTCTTAATACAAAGCGTAAAGCCTAGCCTAAACCTAAATAAGAAATGAGCTCACACCTAAGCCTAAGCCTAAAAACTTAAGCCTAAGCAAAAAATAGTCTAAAGCTTAAGTTTACTTTATTGCTGTCCTGCAGAATAACGTTCTACCCTTCTAATTTTTTCTGGGCCAATTATTGACCATCGGGATAAATGTCCGTAGTGTCGGCGTCTCAACCCATAGGCACATATAGTGGCGTTCATGTAATACTGTGAAAAATCCATGTTGGGCTTTAGGTGTAGAAGAACTCGTAAATTCACCACCTGCTACGACGTCCTTTAACTTCTCGCCCACATCATTCTTCAAAGGACTTGAATATTCGAGATCAGGGTGTGACCGGATATCCGGTTCCGGCAAAAAAATCGAAATCCCGCTCCAGCATTTGCATTTGCTGGATATTTTTTAGAAACTTCAAAAAATTTATACCATAATTCGTATTTATGCAAAGTCGCATCGAAGTGATTGACTTACTTTTACAAATTTTTTCTGTCACACATGTAATGTTAATGTTTGCATGTGACCGTGTACGTTCACAATGTTTATTGGGTTATGCTAGGGGCGTAACAGAATATGTCTCAGCATGTTTCTATTATAGCTAAGGCTAAGCATAAACTTCAGCGTAAAAATGGACCTACAACTAAGTCTAACCTAAGCAAAAAATAGCTTTAATCCAAGCCAGGGATTGGAGGAAGCCGGCAGTGAAAAGTCTTGGTCTCGGTCAACCTTTGGCCATCACCGAAAAAAAACAAAAATTTTCAAAATAAACTATTTGTAATGCTTTTTTCGTAGTTCTTTTTTGTATTTTTCATAGCTTTTGTGTTTTCACAATATCTGCTAATATTTATTGCGCAACTATGAAAATTCATAGATTTATAGCGAAATTTTATTCATAAAGCATTATTTGCTTCAGCAATCTACTTCTTACAGGTCGACGTGAATTTGCCAAATGCTCGACTTCTAGGGTCGGTTCCAAACCACCCAGACTCAAGAAACCGAAATCTGCCAAATTCCGAGACTTGCCGAGACTGAAACCGAGACACCCATCCTGTTCTTACCCACGTCTGTTTTATAGTACTACAGAAAACTGAATGCGCTTAAAAATAACATAGGCCAAACGAATATTGCAACTGAACGCAACTCTACAAAAACATATAAAATAGTATACTTGGGTCGTTGTTAAAGTGTTGAAAATGCGTCGGTGTGAGATGTTAAACTTTGCCACGTAAACTCTTTGGGTACCTTAAGCCACGGAGGGAAAAATTGTAAACTACATTCTGATATCTGAATGTAATCTAGTATATTAGATTTGAATTCATTATCCGGCACCGGCTCCGACCGGATACTACATTCCCTAGCGGAATTCTTTATACAAAAGTATTCATAACATAAAAAAGCCAAAAATGAAAAACGTTAACCTGCTGGGTTGTTTTGTCATATGCAATCAAACCAGGTTTCAGGCAAAAAATTAAAGTTTATTTTTCCTTAGTTTTCAACCGAAATATATTAAAAAAGTCTTATCACAGACAAACCGTAGGGAATTTACCCGAAAGTCCGGCTGTTTTAGCAAACCATAGAAGCTTCTTAAAGCTTGAAAATGCAGTTTCAAACTTTGTTTGGGAAGGGAACTAAAAATGTTTATCATTCGATAAGTTGCAAGATATGGCCAATGTAAAGAACAGGGGCGGCACAGTATTTAAGCGTATTCCTAAGCCTAAGCCTAAAGCCTAAGCCTAAGCGTAAGAATGAGTTTATTCCTAAGCGTAAGCCTAAGCTTCAGCCTAAAGCCAAGCAAAAAAATTATCTAAGGCTTACGCTTACTCTATTCTAGTCCCACAGAAAAATGTTCCGCTCTTGATTTTTACGTGAGCCCAAGATATAAACATTTGTGTATGGATGGTATATATACCTGTATTATATATGTATATATAGGTAATTATATATGTATATATTGTAGTAACCTAAAAATAGGGGGACTGATATTAATATTAGGCCACTACAGAGGGTACCCCCTGTTATTCGGCTACGGACTATTATTTTTAACCCGCCTTCCGCCAGCAAGGTTATATTTTGGAATCCATTTTCAAAACCTACGTACGCTTTAAAGTTTCGAATCAACTTTATTTGGTCCTAAAGTCATTTTTGCGCTACAATTAGGGATAACTGACATTTATGGACTCTAATTAGGGTTAAGGGACTCTATCCGCTGACGGACTCTAATTAGAGATACGGTCTCCTATTGTGCTGGGACTCAAAATGGGGACCCCGTTGGCCTAGGCTAATCTGCTATTGAACTAAACGACCAATCAGATTTGATTATTTGGACAAATACCATACCGTTAACCAATCAGCGTTGGTCTCACATCACTGTTGTTTTACGGCAACTCACAATCGCTTTTTGGCCTACGACATATTTATACCTGAACCTAAGCATAATCTAACGCCCTAGTCTTAAATTTGGGGGAAAGTGCGTCACAGCCAAAACCTACAAACCAGACCACAGGGCGAATATCATTAAAAATATCATTTTAGTGTCAAACTGTAGAAATATTCAATACAAAAAGACGAAAGACACGAGATCACAGCCCAGTTTTTATTAAGGAAAGCACACAATAGAAGAAATATTAACATAAAGGCCAATGTTACTTTAAGGTGCGTAACAGTAGATTAAGCGTATTCCTAAGCCTAAGCCTAAACCTAAGCCTAAGCAAAAAATGTAATCTGGAATCTAAACATACTCTTTTATAGACCCACCAGAAACCTGGACGCCCCTTAAAGTAACATGGGCCAACATAAATATACTAAAACAAAACTAATACAACTGGAATTTATAAATAGGGTTTAGGTTTAGACTTTAACTCAGGTTTAATCTTCAGGTTAGGTTTAGGTTATAAGTTTAAAATAAAGAAAATAACAAACAGTAACATTCAGCATCGCCGCAAGCGCCTCCCAAACCGAGTACTGGAATGCAAACTGCTTTTGATTCGAGGATTGTGCAAACCAAACAGCTGCTGGAATGCAAACCGTTTGTGATTGGTTGTTCAGGCTGGACTACATGTACAATATTTATTTTGCTACGGGGTAATATTGTTTTTATTTCTGTTGTATCATTAGCCAATCAAATTGCGCCTTTGTAATCCTTCACCCCATATAAACATTGTTTAATTTACAGTTTGCAAATATGGTGAAGAGCAAAAACACCACATTCTATTTCGACTGCGGAGTAAAATTGATGTGGTTGCATCTTTACGCCATTTCTCATGCCTTCCAAAGACACATATTGAAACTGTTGTCCATAAACGGCAACCGGGTGCAACTGTTGCTAACTTATTAAATAAAACTTAAAATTAAATTTATGAAATACTAAATTTATGATCGGCAAATAGTTCTTTGACCAACTTCAATTATCTGGCCTTAAATGGTTCTCGCTAGAGATAACTCGCTGCTTAAGATAATCCATTTTACAAGCCTCTAATCTAATCTACGCCCCCTAAGCTGTTTTCAAAGTGGTCGCAAAAATTACACTTTCGACGGTGTGGATAAGGGAGTCCCCCACTTTGGACTTTAAAAAAGTGGTTTTTAGATATTTTTTCAGTTTACAACCCCCAAAAGCCCCCCTTCGAAGTTTTCATAAAACGTAACCCCCTTAGCTAAAAATCTTCGTTACGCCCATTATATGCAATATTAACATAATGCAGTTCAGGGGGTACACAGAGGAAGGCAAATTTGAGCCGCCCCCCCAATTCATATTCGTTAGTGTCATGTCAAATAAAGTCACTGCCCCATTGAACCCATTTTAGCGGTTTGCAAATTCTATCTTGAAAACCAGTATTTTAGTCCTTGTTGCTGTGCCGGTGCCCATCATTTGAAATGCCTCGGCTCGCCACCAGGGTGCGACCGAATATCTAGTTCTGGGATCCCGTAAACTAATATCCAGTCGCACCCTGTGCGCCACTTACAAAAACAGCGGTTTAATCCTTTCACTGATTGAGAATATACAATGAGCAACTAAATACAAATAATATACGAGCAATACAGACACTGTGAGCAGTATGTAAATATACTAACATATATGCGCAGTGCAAAATATCCACAAGATGTGAGAGCCGACTCGGGCTCGATCGTCGAGCTCCTGTAGCTCAGCGGCACATCATAAACGCCTCCCACCCGTGAGACTGGGGATCGAATCTTACTTTGGACATACATCTCATATGAAATTGAAATATTCATGTGAGAAATGGTTAATTTCTAAACCCACCTAGCTCGGTCCCATAGCCAGATGTGGGCCAGTCAGACTCAGCCCCAACCTTGCTTATAAGTCATGGAAAACCGTTGTATGCCCCTCCTGAAAATTTTTTTAGCCTCTCAGCAAAGTGAGCTGGCTAGAGGCCTGCCTCCCCTGGCTACAGTACTTGTTTACATCCCCAGTAAAAAGTCCCCACATACCGATTGGATTAATAAATTAGGCTAAGCTTGAAGCTTAAACTTAGGAAAATAATATACAGTGCCGTGTTTAAGGGGACATTTGCTTTCTATCAAATTAACATTAGCGTATGGGGGGGGGGGGCAGCGCGAACAAGTCCCCTTGCTAAACTAAAATCAAACATCAATTTCATGGGCCCATTTCCAGTATTGGGTCGCCGATTTGGGGTCACACGTACGCACAACGACGTCATCTTGAGCGTTAACACCGCCATGATCAAGGCATAGCGATGTATCAGCGTGAATTACGTTGCCGTTCTAAAAACAAAATTTAATTTCTAGTGTTTTTTTTTCGTTTTATTTTCAAAATTTCCATTTAATTCTGGTTCCGTCGTACAATTTGAATTCCGATTCAAATTATTGCCATTGAAATTTGATTGCGGTCTGAACATTTTGCGTATTTACGTATCGTAATACATTGACGCTGAGCCACGATTGTTACATTTTCAACTGGCGTTTAAGTTTTATGATGTCACGACAACTCGACGCCCGATAACTCGTCGACATTTTGCGATTTCGATGGATGCCGTCCGTTTTAGGGACTAAGAGTTAACCAGAACCTACACATATGACATAAAGTGTCAGATCCAGCAATTTCTGACGGGACAGACTGCCAAGATATAGCATAGTGAAGACAGCTCGCGACCGAAAAGCCAAACGCAATTATAACACTAAATCGGCCCATGCTTACAACAGGGCCGGATCGTTTTCCGGAGGGGATATAATAGAGTCAGTTTAAGCTTTAGACTAATTTTTTTGCTTAGGCTTAGGCTTAGGTTTAGGCTTAGGCTTAGGAATAGGCTCATCCAATACGCTTTGGCTTAGGCTTAGGTTCACGTTTAGGCTTAGGCTTAGGCTTAGGAATAGGCTCATCCATACACTTAGGCTTAGGCTTAGGAATATGCTTATACTACATGCATATATAATACATTTCCTACTCAAGTACAAAATACTTACCTTTCGATAGATCCATTTATATTGAGTTTTCGGTTCTTTACCATCGTCACAAGGCACCAACTGTGGTTTATCCCCTGAGCTGCCAACAAACGACATACAAGTGTCTTCGCGTCGAATCACATTGTCTTTGGTATACGAAAATAACTGAAATAAACAATGTCACATTCTAAAATTGCTGCTGTAAAATAGTAATATTAAATACGACGGCGTGGAAGGGGGGGGCTCGAAATGATCGGTAGACACCCATAAATATTTTCGTGGGTTCGTTGGACCTCAAAAAAATTGATACGATTTTACGAATGGTGCCAGACCGTCAGAATATTCTGTCTCGTTTCAATTTAATTTTAGCTTTATTGCCATTTCTGCCGTTATTACGAAAATGTTTCAATAAAAATCAAAAACGTTTACTAGACTGTAACAAAATCGCTACCAAATTTTCTATCAATTATTTAAATGCCCGACTCCCTACGGTCAGAAATATCCTCAGCTACCGCCGCCTGATGTTTTTGTCAAAACTTAAATATTCAACAGAACATAAATGTTGAAAAGCTAAAAACCTAAATTCAATTTAAACTACTTATGGTGCCCCAATACATTATTTAAAAAATTTTAATGTCTTCCGTCGCCGTCTATCGCCGTCTATCGCCGTCTATCGCCGTCTATCGCCGTCTGTCGCCGTACGATGTGGCACGCTAATCACTTGCGTACGATATCGTATGGTGACGTAAGACAACGGCCGTTGCCGCACGACAAATATAGCGGCATCCTTACTTGTGCTGAGCTGAGGTCCATAATACATTGATACATTCCGATGAATATTGGCGATTTTTCGTTACGTTGCAACGTATCCAAGCATAATTCCGCTTTCGACAAATCACCGACTCCTTGTTTGATCCAAGTTTTCAACTGAACAAAAATTTAACTGTTTTAAATTTCGCATCCTAACGCGGACTGTGTACTACATTGATTGAAAAATTTGAAATTAAACACTATGACACACCAGGGTTTGATAAGCAGGCGATATTGTTTTTTTGCAACTTCCACAATATCATGCGTACACCCACACATACACAACGTTTCCGGAGAACTCAGAGATAGATACTGTGATGAAAAAATGCCTCAGTAGACTATACTCTGAAACTGAAGCCAACATCCTTCAGTGTAAATCCCAAATCACAAAGAGTAACCTGGTGTATGCATGATATTGTGGAAGTTGCATTGCAACGACTTTTGCCTACATGTAGCACTGGTTATTTCTTTTAATATTTCACAACCGTGTCTGGCTTTTCTTACCGTAGCCCGTATTCTCAAATGTGTATAGCACCTATCACCACCAGTTGGTGATAGTTCCTGTAACCTTGAAACCAGCGCATTGTGAGGTTCGAAATTGAGCGCATCGTTCGCGTTTGGTTTGCCCTAATTCTGTACCACATTTGAGATGTGCAACTGTAGATGTTCGCTAGTTTGAAAACCTATCGTTGACTGATAATAGGAGCTATACGCATTTCAGAATATGAGCCCTTGAACGAAAGCATTCCGTCTATTCAACTAAACAATTTTGACCGCAGTAACTATACCATTCTCTCGTACAGTTTCGTCGCGTTTAAAATTAAGGTCCGTATTCTGAAATATGCGTAGCACAGTCACCAGTTTGTGATAGGTCTTGCAACTTTCGAACCAATGAATGCTGAGGCTCAAATTTCAGCACATTTTTCGTATATGACTTGCTCTACTCCTGTATTAATTTTGCGTTCAACACCTGTAGGAGTTAGTGAGTTTAAAAAATATAATTACCAACTGATCACAGTTGCTATACACAATCGAAAATATCGGCCTAAGGTTTAGCAAAAGCCGTCAAGCTCAGGCATGCGTACAGCCTTTTCTCAACTTTAATCTTAGGCCCAAATTTTCAAATGTGGATAACAACTTATCATCTGTTAGTAATAACTTTTCAAAAACTCGCTAACCATTACAGTTTTTGAGCTCAAAATTAGTACAGGAGTAGAGCAAATAAGATGCAAAAATGTTCAGAATTTTGAGCACCAGCATTTGCTGTTTCGAAAGTTACAACACCTATCACCAACTCTTTCAAAGACCGTTGTCAACTTTAAAGCCGTATTCACAAGTGCATGTTTTTGCTACGAGAACTTGCAGCTGCAAATTGCACGCAAAAACTGTTTTTTCATCCGCCAATGAGAAAGCGGCTGCAATAAATTCAGTGAACTTGCATGGTTATTCACACATGTGAATTCCTTGCTATGATTTTTTAATGAAATATTTACAGCTGCTAGTTTTTCGAACGTAATTTTGAACAAACTTCAGTAAAGTTTTCGCATTTGATTTGCCTTACTTTTGCACTAATTTTGAGATCTGCAATGGCAAAAGTTCAGTAGTTTGAAACCTAACGCTAACTGGTGATAAGTGCTACATGTATTTGAGAATATGGGCCTTACAATTAAACGTGTAATGCCCTATTATTCACACGTTCAAGTTTTTGCTGCGCCAACTTGCAGCTGCAACTTGCACTTGCAATTTTTGTCCAAAATCCCGTTCGAAAAACTTGCAGCTGCAAATAATTCATTAAAAATCAAAGCTAGAAATTTAGTTCACATGTGCAAATAACCATGCAAATTCACTGAATTTATTGCAGCCACTTTCTCATTGGCTGACGAAAAAATGCAAGTTCTGCGTGCAAATTACAGCTGTAAGTTCTCGCAGCAAAAGCTTGCACGTGTGAATAAGGCTTTATATCGTTTAAGTGTGATAATTCACTGTTAATATTTATCGAATTTATGATGACTTTGTAAAAAAACTGCGGATTGGTTAGAATTCCGAACATGAATGAGCGCAGTAGCATATTTAGACTCTGTAGCCAAAATTTCGATCCAATATAACTAAATTGCATACTCGTATGTGACACTTACATTACCATACGCTTTTACATTTTCATCAGGTACAAACTTTTGTGGAATAACATTATCCAAATACCATTTGAACGAATGACATTTGAGACGTTTCCGAATTTCGTGTCGACTGGACAAATCACCGACGTCCAATCCCTGGAAAGAAAGCGGCGATAACCAATCATAGGTGTTTAAACGTTTTTAGCAAGACACCAAAACTGCTAATTTCTTCATTAAACATCTGACCAATGTTACTTTTAGGGGCGTAACAGTAGATTTAGCGTATTCCTAAGCTTAAGCGTAAGCCTAAGCGTTGCAAAAAAAACTGTAATCTATAATCTAAACCTACTGTTTTATAGACCAACCAGAAACCTGGACGTCCTTAAAAGTAACATGGGCCAAACATCTTTCGAAACATGGATACAACGGCTGGGATTCTGAATTTTTACTTAAATGTCTGCTTAAGTCGTCAAGTAAAGTAAATACGAAATATTTGGAACAAAAACACATAACGACATTTTTGAGTTTGTGCGAACAGAAAGGTGAAAAAGATTTGATTTACATTATGAAGGCGCCTAGGGTCTACAGTTTCGGTTAGTCCAAGGTTACTGTGCTAAAACTGTTAATTTGTACCACATCTTTTTTGGTCTGTGATCTAAATTATTTATTTACCTTAGTACGCTTTTAGAAACGACAAATTGATCAAGTAATTACTTAGCATGTACTTAAGTACTAAGTTGTATCAAAATAGAGTTTCAAAAACCCATCCACTGTGTTACAAATCAATCAAGGTCCTAAAAAGCGTTAACCAAGACAGCGAAAGCCACAAATTCTTACAAAACATCCTTCTAAACGTAGAGTATATTAGGTTAACAATAATTCTGGTTTACCTTTAAACCAGTTCGAAAATTGTAATACAACCGCTTGTAATCATCGAGCCAAACCTGAAATTCAAATTGAATATGAAAGGTATATTTTTTAAAACACTCACGGTTCCACAAAGCCAACATCAAAATCAATAGAAGACTAAATTACTGGCACATATACACTTTGTCAAACAACCTTACGCCCAAATCAAAGCTTATTGTAACCATTCGGGTTGCGCTATGCTTTGGTTGACGTCCGGCGGCGTCCGCCACCCGCACCGTCGCTATCGTACGCAAATAACTCACGTACGATAACTTACGGTACGAACGGTGACGGACGGCACCGTAATGGATGACGCACGGTGAAGGACGGCACCGTAATGGATGACGCACGGTGACGGACGGCACCGTAATGGATGACGCACGGTGACGGACGGCACCGTAATGGATGACGCACGGTGACGGACGGCACCGTAATGGATGACGCACGGTGACGGACGGCACCGTAATGGATGACGCACGGTGACGGACGGCACCGTAATGGATGACGCACGGTGACGGACGGCACTGTAATGGATGACGCACGGTGACGGACGGCACCGTAATGGATCACGCACGGTGACGGACGGCACCGTAATGGATGACGCACGGTGACGGACGGCACCGTAATGGATCACGCACGGTGACGGACCGCACCGTAATTGATGACGCACGGTGACGGACGGCACCGTAATGGATCACGCACGGTGAAGGACGGCACCGTAATGGATGACGCACGGTGACGGACGGCACCGTAATGGATCACGCACGGTGACGGACCGCACCGTAATTGATGACGCACGGTGACGGACGGCACCGTAATGGATGACGCACGGTGACGGACGGCACCGTAATGGATCACGCACGGTGACGGACGGCACCGTAATGGATGACGCACGGTGACGGACGGCACCGTAATGGATCACGCACGGTGACGGACGGCACCGTAATGGATGACGCACGGTGACGGACGGCACCGTAATGGATCACGCACGGTGACGGACGGCACCGGACGTCAAGTATAGCACAACCCTTACCCTGAGTTATGCGAAAAATTTGAAAATTTCAAAAATTTGCCAAAAATGCATTATAACCACTCTGAAATGATATTTCGACTTGTTCTTCGTTTAAGAGAACAAACCTTTAAGATCGAAACAATTACGCAAAAACCCTGTCATCGACAACAAAAAAGCGTTCATATTTTGCCCGCGGAAAGCAAAATTCCAAAAAAAGATTAAATTAGTTTTTAGACCCAAATTTTAACTTAATTCGCAGTGATACAAGCAACAACAGTTCATAGCCAAAATGGTCGATGTTACTTTTAGGGCCATTTCGTTTTGTGGTTGAAGTGAAACCAAAATTAGGCTTAGGTGTTAGACTGTATATTTTTCGATTAAGCTTAGCTTAGGTTTACACGTTATTCAACGATTAGGCTTAACGTTAGGCTTAGTAATATGCTTAATCTTCCGTTGCCATCCTCAAGGTAACATTGGTCACCAAGGTACGTAATAGAATAAAGCGAGGCGGAACTATATTTCTTGACCAAAGTTCCGGTTCCGCCTACTTATCAAGCGTGATTTTGCGTTTTCGGTGCCCACAAACCCTTATCACCAACGGCCTCTTATTTCAACATAACCATATGGCTAATTTATAGCATACATCGTATGCTAATTAGCAGAGTCAAACCGGACTAGATATTGTCGAAAGCGGACTCGGAATCGGAATCAAATTTTTCTGTCGGAACCACAGTTTCAGTAGAAATTGTTTATATAGCTGATGGAATACGGGCAACAACTCAGAATATTTATATACTAAGAAAAACCAACAGAATAATAGCAAATGAACGAAACAAAACGAAACAAGCAAAATCTAAGTTCAATCATCTTAAAAACTCATAACCGAAAAATCCGAATTCCGGCATCGGAACAACAGTCAGGCGGAATCGGAGTCGGAAGTGCAATTTTGCCCGAATTTTAGCCGGAATCGGAATTAGGATGGAACCCTGCTAATTAGCGAATAGCTGACTAATTTTCTAATCATTTTACAAAAGACTTAGCTACCTTAAAAAGCGCGTATCCAATTAAAAACCATGGGCGTATTTATTCATTACGGAAAAAAACGAATTATTTCTATTCTTCAAAACTGCGGACTGCGTAGAGAAAAAATTACATTTCACTCTAAAGGGGTCGGACACTATATATATACTTGTCCAGCGGCACCAGTCCGCTGCTGAACGCCAAAATATTTTAGTTTACAAATAATAATTTACGATACCGGCTGGTACCGTACGGAAAGTCGCGTACGATGCCGCATGGTGCCGTATAGCGCCGGCCGGAACGCGTCGAACTCGTTAAAAACTACGGCCAATGTTACGCACTTTAAGGGGCGTAACAGTAGATTAAGCGTATTCCTAAGCCTAAGCCTAAGCGTTGCAAAAATGAGTTCCAAAGCCTACGCCTAAGCCTAAGCCTAAGCAAAAAATGTAATCTAGAATCTAAACCTACTATTTTATGGAATCACCAGAAACCTGGACGCCCCTTAAAGTAACATGGGCTAAAACTACAGTACCACCGTAAAATTGACAAACAAAATTTTCAAAATTTAAATCGAAAAGCATCAATTGCTCCCCCCGCACCCCAAACGGCGACTGCAATCTGCAAACTCGCTGCTTACCTCAACCAGACGTACAGAATTAAAACCATGAACATCTTTGTTAGTCATATTATACGGATGTCCAGCGCGGAAAATATGCCCCACATGTGAGCATTGGATAAACTCCAACGATCCACCACACATCCAAACCTACAAAAAACAAATGATTGTGCAATTGGACCAGGGGGGGAGCCGGGGACTCAGTCCCTGCTGGAAAAATTTTGGCACCATTACAAAGTTTTCAATCGTGCTTGTAAGGTCATCGCAAACCCTTGTATGATCCTTGTGATAATTTTTAATTATCCCTAGAAAAAGATGGTCTGGCTACGGCCAGCACATATATAGAACATGGTCGAATCGTTTTCCTGCGGCGCTGTAATAGAGTCAGCTTATGCTTTAGACTAACGTTTTGCTTAGTCTCAGGCTTAGATTTAGGCTTAGGCTTATATATAGGCCTAGGCTTAGTTTTAGGCTTAAGCTTAGGAGTATGCTTAGACGTAGGCTTAGGAATATATGCTAATACTACTGATCTGGCTCTGTTCTATACATGGGCCAAACTTGTCTAAAATGCTGCAAATTTTATCCGAGAAATTGACCATCCGAAGCTGACACTGTGTTTTCTAGTTAAAAATAGCTAATAAATATAATTCGTAAACGACCGGATGTTTCCTAAGACAGTTTTTAAAATTGTAAAATTTCAAAATCCAAAGAGTCCATATTTTCGGCCATGGATAACTTCCACATTTAACATTTGCATAACAATGGTTCACCATCAAACGTGAACCTCTCATAGTCAAACGATGACGTCAACCGGCTCCGACGGAAACCGCAACTTGTATTTACATGCGTTGTGATACTGCGATGGACGGCGACAGACGGCGCTGGACGACATCAAAAGTATACAGCGCCATCCTGATTCCACTTTAAATTCAATAATTTCATGCAAGAATGAATTAAATGACAACAACAAAAATCACAACTTACGCGAAATGAAATTTCTAAATTTTCAGCGCCCCATATCTCCATACGTTCGTCGTACGCACCGACATCCCAAAAATATTGCCGTCCCATCGCAAATATACCACCGGGCATTGTTGGCGATCTAAAAAGATTGACAATCCATAAAACAATAGCACACGTCCACATGATACTTTTAGACGCGTTCCATTGTCGAGCAGAACTTCCAATAATACGACATAAACGTTCAAACCTTTAGACAAGATGTTCAACTTAGGCTTAGGCTTAGGCTTTTAGACCTGTTATTACGCCAAAGCTTAAACGTTAGGCCTTACAAATATGTTTAGGCTGATGTTACAACCTTTAGAGAAAGCTTCAACTTTAGACCTTAGAAATATGTTACGCTGCTGTTACGAACTTTAGACCAAATTTTCACTTAGGCTTAGGCTTAGGCTTTGTTTTAGACCTGTTATCACGCCAAAGCTTAAACTTTAAGCCTTACAAATATGTTAACGAGGGTGTTACGTCCTTCTGGTTCATTAACAAGTAGACGTGTGTGAAGATTATCGAACCAAGTCGAAGCTATAAATTAGTAACCTAATTTTGCTCAGTTTTCGATGTCACAGGCATCCTCATTAAAGCCATGAAACCATACTCTGCAACCGCAAAGGGTAAGCCATCTCTGTTGGTTCAGCACCAATCGATACAGGGGTACGTATTTATTTCCCTCCCCAACATTTTATCGTAAGCCTAAACTTAGACGTCCGTTTCGGCCCAGGCAAAACCTAAGCCTAACACTAAGCCTCGAACGTATTTTATTAATCCAGTTATTATGTAGAATATAAATTTTAAGTGACGGAAGTAAACCCACATCCGCATACGACACCGCTGACGTGCGGTACGGTATGACGTCGTAAACCATTTAAAATAGTCAAAATATTACACCATAAAGCCGTATTCACACGTGCAAGTTTTTGCAGCAAAAACTTGCGCGTGCAACTTGCTTGTACAAGTTTGGTCACAAAGCAGCTTTGAAGTTCTTGCAGCTGCAAATTATTCACTGGAATTCATGCTACTTTATTGAATTCGCACATGTGAACGCACTTGAAAGTCGCTTGAATTTGTTGCACCTGCAGTTTGATTGGTCAATCGAAATGTTCGATTGAAAATGCTTACAGCTACAAGTATTTCGTGCAAGTTGCAGCTGCGAGTTCTCGCTGCGAGAACTTGCACGTGTGAATGGGGCTTAACCCTAATTTTTCAATTTTAAGCCCCATTCACACGTGCAAGTTTTTGCATCGAGAACTCGCAGCTGCAACTTGCACGAAGTACTTGCAGCAGCAAGTATTTTGAAACGATCATTGCGATTAACCAATCAAACAGCAAGTGCAAGAAATTCAAACGACTTGCAACTGCGTTCGCAGGTGCGAATTAAATTGAATCACATGAATTCCAGTGAATAATTTGCAGTTGCAAGAACTTCAAAGCTGCTTTGTGGACAAATTTGCACAAGCAAGTTGCATGTGCAAGTTTTTGCTGCAAAAACTTGCACGTGTGAATAGGGCTTAAATAAAACATTAAAAATTCGACATCTCGATTTACAAGCAACCCCAAAACACCTTTAACTCCACGTGAAAAACTAAGAACATTAGGCAAAAATAGAAAAAATGTTAAAGCTTACTTTAATGGGACTAACGGATCAGTGCTTGTCCCAGCAGGCGGATCGATCCATCGAAAAAACATCGAGAACCAAAATCCGCCAATCGACATGGATTCGGCGTTTCCACGGTCGTACGATATATCGTTGTTGTCGATGCCGTCAATTTTGGGCATTACCACCGCTGTCGGCACGTCTTTAATGCGTTGCACTAATGGTTCCAGCCTGAACAGTCAAACAATCAACATCAAATTGCATAAAAAATATACGTAATAAAAGAATGAATGAATAAATAAATAAATAAGTAAAAATAAAAATATAAATAAATAAACAAATAAATAAATAAAATTAATAAAGAGATAACCAAATGAACAGTTTTTCTTGAAACTAATCAATCAAAAAACAATCAAAACTTGAAGAAACAAATTAACCAAAAAATATAAAAATAGATAGATGATGTAAATAAATAAATAATTAAAATAAATAAATAAATAAATAAATTAACAAATAAATATACAAATAAAATAAATAGAGATAACCAAATGAATATTTTTTCCGCAAACTAATCAATCAAACAAACAATCAAAACTTGAATAAACAAATTAACCAAAAAATATACAAATAGATAGACGATGTAAATAAATAAATAAATAATTAAAACAAATAAATAAATAAATAAATAAATTAACAAATAAATATACAAATAAAATAAATAGAGATAACCAAATGAATATTTTTTCCGCAAACAAATCAATCAAACAAACAATCAAAACTTGAATAAAGAAATTAACCAAAAAATAGATAGACAATGTAAATAAATAAATAAATAAACTTCTTTCCCACATTTTCATTTGAATATATGAAATTTTCTGAATTAAAAAAATTATTACTAAATTATCCATTTCAAAAACCTAAAATACACAAAAATTTAACCTGTTCACTTGCTCGCCTTCAACCCTGAGCCTAAAGACAAATCAAAGATCTGCATTCAACTCACCATCCATGACTAACTTCACAATGCGACTCGAGGAAAACAATGACGTCACCGGTTGCCGGTTTTGCACCTTCGACTTTGGCTCGAATTAACCCGAGGCGTTCTTTGCTACGGAACAGTTTGACTTTCCCATTCCAACGTTTAATGTGTTCTTCGAGTGGAAACCCAAGTTCAGCTGAAACAAAAATTATTTCGCACAACAGTTTTCAAAGTTTTCAGATTTTGACACATAACTTTCGGCTTTATGATTAGGCGCCGAAAATGCTGTTATTTTTCCTGTTCTTAACAGCTGTAACTGAAACAACCCCCTCTATCAATTTTCATAGAACGCAATCGTATTTCCAAACACCTGACCGCACCGCTGTCGAACCAGGATCGAATCACTTACGCCTGCTGCTTGAATCGTCCATAAGGATAACATCGGCGAGTAAATCCGGCGCAGTCCGCAACATAATGCTATGCACTGTTCTAATCAGCGGACTGAACCATTCATTGTGAAATATTACAATAACGCTTGCAGTTGGTAAATGCTCATCAAACAATTGTTCTTTGCATCTGAAATCAAACCGGCCTATGTATAGAACAGTGTTGGAACAGTAGTATACGCATATTCCTAAGCCTAAGCCTAAGCCCAAGCCTAAGCCTAAGCATAAGCGTATGGATGAGCCTATTCCTAAGCCTAAGCCTAAGCCTAAGCCTAAGCAAAAAATTAGTCTAAAGCTTAAACTGACTATATTATAGCCCTCTGGAAAACGATTCGGTCCTGTTCTATACATGGGCCATCAAACCAATACTGATTTTAGAGTCTAAAATTGGAAAGGTCATCAGCGGACAAGGGGATGCATATAGCAGATGCATCTTCACCCGAAATTTTTGGCCACATAACAAAAAGCGTTCATCTAAGATCGTATTCTCAAAAGTATTTATCATCTATCACCAGTTGGTTATAGGTCCTGTAACTTTGGAACCAGCGTCTGGTGAGGTTCGAAATTCATCACATCGTTCGCGTTTGGTTTACCCTACTTCTGTACCAATTTTGAGATGTGCAACTGCAGACCTTCGTGAGTTTGAATACTTATCGCTAATTGATGATAGGTACTATGCGCATTTGAGAATATGGGCCCACGTTCTAGTAAAACCTTCTAAACCCTCGAAGTTCGAAAATTTGCATCTATACAAGGTTATACTCTCCCGATATGAATTCCTAAGTACGCGACGCCCTGAAAATGACGCAATAATTAACATGTGGCGTCGTCCGGCGTCGAACGATAACCCACATACGACGCCAGACGACGCCGAGCGGCATGAAATTAAACGAAACAAAGAATAACGCCGCCTTTATATACATACTCCTGTCAACTGTTGCATAAACTTTCAGCTTAAAAACGACAAATATTTCTCGACTTCAAATCGTTGCATTTTACTGCGCTGGCTTCAATCAGCCAACGTTTGAAAAATCACAAATCGAATGTGAGAGAACACCAAAATTAGCGTAAAATTGTTTCATTTTTCAAAATGTACAAAAATATTTGCAGCTGCAAAAACTTGCACGTGTGAATAAAGACGAGAAATGTGTAAAAATATGGCACAAATACAGTACACTTACCGATCCGGTCGTACGTCAGGCAACGTTCGATCGAGTGATATTTTATCCAAAGCAACAACATTCATGAAATATTCTTTGTAAAGTTCGTCGCCTTTCACTTTTTCGTCGCCTGAAAGCAAAAAATTTTAAGACTCAAAATTTTAAATTTTAATCATACATTCGAATTACATACATTAAACTTAATCAGACGCGCAAATTTCACAAGCAGCCTCTGAAAGGGTCAAGAAGACGAGACACGCAGTACACACCTACTTTATGCCAAAATCCATATTTTTCGTACGACAAGTAATAAACCAACAAAGAATGATTTATTTCGACGCTCAAGCGGCAAGTTTTTACAGCCCAAAGGTGTCAATAGACGTTTTCCGTGTTTGAAAATTTGGTTTCAATTTAATTTAACACTGAATTTCAGGCAAAAATTAATTTGCATATGACTTTGGTAGCATATTTTGTGTACTTTCTGAAAAATGGACCAGCATATCTCATATACTTACGCAACCAGCACAGCCTCATCATAATACCTGTCAACACAACACCAGTACCCATTTCGCCGGGTCCTTTCCGTCGGACGTCTCGGTCTGCCGGATACGCGCGTCGTTTACCAGAAGGTACATCCGGTTCGAGTACCTGAGGTTTGTCAATGACCGCATTTAAATGAGTTTTAGAACGTTTTGCTGCGCTCGATCTGGTTTGATCAAATGTTTCAGGTGTGATTTCGTTGTCGTGGCTCCGTTTGGGGGTATGCGACCGCAAATGGCCGTGACCCATCTGAAATCAACAATAACCATTGGTCGAATCCAGGATTCAGCTTTTTTGACGACTATTTATGCTCAGCGGCGACGTAACTGTGGGTGGGGGGCCGCCACCGGTCTACAGACATCTTCGCCCCTCGACGATCAAAAAATATTTTTACAGAATTGAAGGAATTCTATGGTACAGAAGGTTTTGCGGTACCTTTGTAATGTTTATGCCTTATCTGGTAACCATTTACTGTTTGGGGGGGGGCTGTACTTAATATGTATTGTATTATCAGTAAAAATATATTTTTGTGAAATTTTAACAACTCGATATGTTACGGTAACCCAAGCTGCAACCGGAATTCCGATTCGGGCATTTTTTCTCACTTTCCGGTCATGGTTTCCGATAATATTTTCAAATTTCGGTTCTTGTAATATTTCTATTTGCCGGTTCCGGCTTCGGTAAATTGTAATTCCGGTTGCACCTTGAGTAACTCAAAAATATTTCAACCGCGCCATGAGACGTTCACTGTCCCTAATCCATTAATTTACTTGCCCCCTCTGCTAACAGTTTGTCATTGCAGGGATGTATACACAGATTGCAGGGTGCAACCGAAATTACAATTTACCGGACCTGGAACCGGAAGGTGAAACAATGCCGGAACCGGATATGCCGGAACCGGATGGTGAAACAATGCCGGAGCCGGATGGTGAAACAATGCCGGAACCGGATGGTGAAACAATGCCGGAACCGGAAGGTGAAACAATGCCGGAACCGGAACCGGATGGTGAAACAATGCCGGAACCGGATGGTGAAACAATGCCGGAACCGGAAGGTGAAACAATGCCGGAACCGGATGGTGAAACAATGCCGGAACCGGAACTGGATTTCCGGTTGCACCCGGACAGCTTGTATAAATTCAGTCCCGTAGACAGGTGACAATATCGGAACCGGATGGTGAAACAATGCCGGAACCGGATGGTGAAACAATGCCGGAACCGGATGGTGAAACAATGCCGGAACCGGATGGTGAAACAATGCCGGAACCGGAACCGGATGGTGAAACAATGCCGGAACCGGATGGTGAAACAATGCCGGAACCGGAAGGTGAAACAATGCCGGAACCGGAACCGGATGGTGAAACAATGCCGGAACCGGATGGTGAAACAATGCCGGAACCGGATGGTGAAACAATGCCGGAACCGGATGGTGAAACAATGCCGGAACCGGATGGTGAAACAATGCCGGAACCGGAACTGGATTTCCGGTTGCACCCGGACAGCTTGTATAAATTCAGTCCCGTAGACAGGTGAGCATCCTTCAAACCTTGGTTTAGATGAAGCGTTTGATTACGTTTCAGCTTAAGCTTCGGCAATAAACTGGATGGAAATCCTAAAACAGGCCATTCCTTGTTTGTTGTATCTACGAAATTTCTTCAAGAGGGTACATCGCCCTATTTCCCCCCTTGTAACGGCACTCCCATAGTGACACTAACCCTATTTGGATGTGGTGTCGTAATATACGAAATCAAAAATAGCGAACCAAATACAAAACCAAATATTTTGAACGCTTGTCGCACTAACGGATATCTTCTCCATACTCGAATAAATCGCCCTATAAAATACTAAAACTATTAAACAATTTGGCCAATTTCTAAAAGCCTAAATCCTAAAACCTAAGCCTAAGTATGATAAACTCAAACTTGTTGATAACTAAAACGTTCGACTTCACGTCAACCCAACAACCACCCAATTAAGTGTTGACAGTTTTCACAAATAGGAACACGTCGGATACAACGCTGTCACCGTATCCTCTGAGGATAGACAGGATAATTTTCTCCCGAAATTTTTGGACAGACGAAAAAAAGCAATTTTAACATTTTCACAATAATTTCTGGGTCCTAAACGTAAAAAAATTTTATGACAGAGGTTATGCCCTCCCGGACAAACATCCAGGCCACGCCACTGTCCAACTAAAGCAATGACGTAGACATCGTTGCTAAAAATGGGCCATGTGGAGCCAAGCCTATAATTTGTCTCAAAGAACACATTTTCCACTTGGTCTTTCAAGCATAAGTTCCACATAGCAACCATCAGTCACACTCAATTCAGGCCCGTAGCCAAGGAGGGGGCCAGAGAAGGCTCAGCCCCCGTGGACTAATTTTGGCTCCCCTAGAAGGTTTTCAACCTAGCTTGTAAGTCACTGAAAACCTTTAAATGCCCCTCCTGAAAAAATTTTAGCCCCCCCCCCCCTTAGCAAAGTGAGCTGGCTACGGGTTTGACTCAATTATAAACCAACTACATTTATTCTAAAAAATAAAAAACCTTTACCTGAATATTGCATTCTTTCAAATGAGCGTACGAGATGCCTACTTCTATGGAATGAAATAGGAAAAATAGACTCAACAACGGATACAATGGCTTGAATATAAATTGCCAATATTTCAACGAATACAGCCAAATATTAAAATAGTTTTAGCGTTTTTAGTAAACATTGCGGTAAACTGATTTTAGAACTCATAAAATCTAAAAAAACCAGTGTAGGGGAATAGAAGTTAACGTAGTTGTTGAGTCCCCCTCACCACCACAAAACGTTCCTCACCACCCCCCGAAAAGCCATAGTGATTGGTTTAATCAAATAGGTTTAGGCTGAGGCTTAGGCTTGAAACGCTTAGGTTTTGGCTTCACAATATACTTATATCGTTACAATGAGGACTAGATTTAAGCTTAGCGGGCCCGTGTAAAGATCAGGGGCGGAACGTTTTTCTGTGGGACTGCAATAAAGTAAGCTTAAGCTTTAGACTATTTCTTTGCTTGGTTTAGGCTTAGGCTTAGGCTTAGAAATATGCTTATACTACTGTTCCGCCCCTGTTCTTTATATTGGCCAGCTTAGGGTTAAGAATATGCTCTTATTGTTATGCAGTGGTTTAGGCTTAGGCTAAGGTATATCCGCTATGCTTTTAGGCTTAAGAAAATAATAGCTCAGTTCACCCGACTAGATCGCATTGCAAACATTTTCGCCCCCCTAGACAATTTTTAACCTTGTTTCTAAGTCATTGAAAACCCTTGTGTGCCCAGGAGAGCGGCGGGCACGGAGCCAAGGGGTGCCAAGGTGCTCAACCCCCCTGAAAAAACTTTGACCACAGAAATTTCCAACCTTGTTTGTAGGTCATTGAAGAGCTTTAAATGCACCCTCCTGCAAAACTTTTAGCCCCCCTTTAGCAAGGTGAACTGGCTACGGGTCTGCTTCTTGGTCTTAAAACAAAATGCTTGCACAAACGTACGTCTATCGAAAATGTCGGAATCCCTGCATCACAATAACACTCGGGGGTGCAATCGGAACTGAAATTTTGTCACCCGGAATCGAAAACAAGCCAACAACGCACTTTTACGGAAGTTCCGGTTTGGTGATTAAAGCCAACAAGTCAGCTTATGAATAAATAAACGCTTTAAAACTCGTTGCAGAGTGATTTAATACTGAAACAATGTATAGCAACTCACTTGCTTCGCTCGCGAATTCTTCAACCCCCCCGTAAATCCTGGCTACGGTGTTTTCCACACTCAGTTTTACCTCGAACACAAAATACAGCTCATAGAGGTCCTCAAACTGAAGTATTGTACTACACACAAGAGAATTTTCTGATACGCAAGGAATATTTTCTTAACGTAGTTATACTCTGTTCAAAATTCAAATGTTTCCTTCTTTTCTGCGGCCGAATTTTTGTCAAAACGCAACCTTTACTCTAAATCATGGTTGCGCAGACTTTGGACCCCTCAGATCTTTGCCTACGCGCCTGTTCGCAGCTGGTTTTCCGAGGGTGCTTGTTTACTTTGAGCTCATGGAAACTCCACCCGTATTCATACGAGCGGTAAGGGACTATCACCCCCAAACCCTCACAATCAGCTCATTTACAACAGCTAAAATTCATATTTTGATACCACTATGAGAACAGTCCCGTAACCAAGAAGCAGCCGGGGGTGGGGGCTGAGCCCCCTCGAAAATTTCCAGCCTTAATTGTAAGTCATTAAAACCCCTTTGAATGCCCCCCTTGAAAATTTTACCCCCAGATCAAGGTTACCTGACTACGGGCCCGTAGAACTGCATTAATCCATAGTTCAACAGGCATGGGAGCAGACACCCGAACCTGTTAACAGTCCGCTAAACTTGGGTTCCGGACCGTCAGCCCCACCTGATCAGAACCTAAAACAGTTCCCAAACCACACTACTCTATAACTGAGGTGGGGGGGCGAGAAGATAAAACAAGTACCACCTTTTCCAGTATCTCCATAACGTTTTAACCGAAAAAGCTTTAACATACCGCCGCACCGATAATGTATCTACAACTAAATGTATAATGTACACTAAAACAGTGTATTATACCAATAAATATACACAGATATTAGCAACGACTGTTAAAAATACACTGTATTGTTGTTTATATTGTTTGTGTATATTATGTTTTTAGAAAAAACTCCATGAAAACATCAAAACATGATAATCGAATGGTTGCTGGACCGAAGGCCGTGGAACAAAGGCCGCATGGACAAAAGGCCGTCCGGTCATAAGGCCGTCTGGATAAAATGGATCCTGGATAAAGTTGATCCTGGACAAAAGGCCATCTGGACAAAAGGCTGTCAGGAAAAAATGTCCATGTAAAGATCAGGGGCGGGATGTGTTTCTGTGGGGCTGCAATAGAGTAAGCTTAAAGCTTTGGACTAATTTTTTCATTTGCTTTTAGGCTTAGGCTAGGCTTAGGCTTAGGATTAAGCTTAGGAATATGCTTATAATACAGTTCCGCTCCTGTTCTTTGCATTGGCCGAAAAAACGGATGCCTGGACAACAGACCGTCAGGATAAAAGGCCGTCCGAACAAAATACCGCGTGTATAAAAGGCCGCCTGGGAAAATTGAATTAAACCATGGGCTCTCAAACAACGCCATGCTAAATGGAGTAAACGATTTGAATAAGCAATATAAACCCTGCAACGGCGGATCCATGGGCGGCCACTCCGGCCGTACCCCCAATGGGACTCAAAATGGGGACCCCACTCTTATTTGGCTCACTACAGTATGGGTCAAAAATAAGTTTATTACCTGTGAAATTTTGGCGCCGCCCCCATTTTGAGATCCTGGATCCGCCACTGAAACCCTGCAATATCATAGCGAGTATTTGTTTTTTTGTTTTTTTATTTATTGTAACCAAAATCTAAACCCGTAGGTTTTTTCATTTTTGACCATTTACAAACTCACTATTTTTAAAAATAATTTATTTTGAAAATTTTAAACTTTCCGGTGATGACCAAAAATTGACTAAGGCTGACACTTTTATGTATGGGTCTTTTCGGTTATCCCACCCCTCCAGCCCACGTTTGCCTAAAAGTGGTCGGATTTTGAAACTTTTTGCATATTTTAGCTTCTCATGAGTTGCCATGATCATCGCACACTCAAATTTGCATTGTTGAAAAACTCGGCTTTTAGTGTCCCAAGGTTCCTACGTAGGGACCCAAAAAATTTTTCGTCGAAAAGTTTAACAAATTATATGCCATTTGATGCAGCCTGCGGAGCTGAGTCCAACTGTGTTCAATATTTTGCAATCAGACGATTGGTTAACGAGTTATTGTCAAATAACTTATTTGGCGCGCTGCCAAACGTTTGGTTCGGCGCCAAATCAATTATTTGACCATAACTCGTGAACCAATCATCTGATTGCAAAAAAATTTACACCGTTGCACTCAGCTCCGTAAGCTGCATCAAATGGGATATAATTTGTGAAACTTTTGGATAAAACAATTTTTGGGTACCAAGGGGGTTCTCGGGACGTTATAAAAATGAAATTTTTCAAAAAATCAAATTTTGGTGTTAAATGATCCGAACTTCCTTTTGTCTCAACGGCCTTTTGTCCGGACGGCCTTTTGTCCAACGGCCATTTGTCCGGACGGCCTTTTGTCCAGACGCCCGTTTTGTCCGAACGGCCGTTTGTCCGGGCGGCCTTTTTTCAGACGGACTTTTGTGCGGACGGTGTTCTGCCCGAACGGCTTTTGTCCGGACAGTCTATTGTGTGGACGGTCTTTTGTCCACGCACGCTTTTTGTCCAGGCGGTTTTTGTCCGGATTGTTTTTTGCCCGGGCAATTTTTGCCCAATCGGCCTTTTGTCCGGACCGCCTTTTGACCGGGCGGCCACAACAACAACAACAACAACAACACAAAATTTAATACTCTTCGCGTATGCCCAAACAGGAGTATAGCAAATACTGCACTCCAGTACTATTGCTGTCCCGCGGGAAAACGGAACGCCCCTGAAACAGGGACCTGATTTTTAAGTTGAAGGGTGAATTATACTTAGTGGTGGTATAATGCTTAATTTTTAAGTGTTTTTAGGCTTTAATATTTCATACATTTGGTTCATTTTATTTTTTAGCTGGTTTGAAATGTTTATATCATGAAAACCCTATGCCCATTCTGATTGCGTTTAGTAACATGTTAAATAAGGGTGGGGTTCAAAATTTTGGCCAAAATTTCAGGGGGTCCTATATGCTTGCAGGGGTTTCGCATTTTATTTAACAAGTGAACCAAAATGTTTCCATGGGTAAGCAAAAATATTACAGGTCGACTGTGCCCTTCAAATCGTCTTAGTTATGCGCCACAGTGTGAACTATTAAGGAACTACTAAGAAAAGACACTACATGGAGGAAGCCCTCGATGGTCTCGGTTAAAGATATTTTTTGAATCACACTGTAAATCCCAGTGAGTTGATTTTAACTCAGAATGATTTGAATCACTCAGTCTGAATTAGGACTTTCAGAACTCAGAAATTTGAGTCAATAAAACTCGTTCCGATTTAATTATTCAACTCACCCGCGATCAACGAAAATCAGAGTGAGTTAATGGCTAATGTTATTATTAACTAAGAAATAACTAACTATCTTGCTGAGTGGATTAATCAACTCATAGTAATTTACAGTGCATTGTCGAACCAGAATTCAATTTTTGAAAAATCATTCGTTTAAAGATTTCTCATATTAGTCGAATTTAAATTTTTTATGGGTCGATGCGGTTATAGGCTCCCCGCTGAAGCGTGACTCTGACCCCTAAGGCCTATGCTTAAACGTGTAAGCTTGTGAACGCCCTAAATCTCAACACTTTGTTCAGAATTCTTATGTACATGAATAAGCGTATCTGTAAGCCTAAGCATATTAAATATTAACTGTAAGTGTATTAAAAGCCTAAGGGTAAAACTAGGGCCCAAATTCTCAAATGCGTATAGGACTTATCATCAATGAACGATAGGTTTTCAAGCTGACGAACATCTGTAGTTGCACATCTCAAAATGGGAACAGAAGCAGGGCAAATCAGACGCGAACGATGTGATGAATTTCGAACCTCACCATGCGTTGGTTCCAAAGTTACATGACCTATCACCAACTAGTGATAGGTGCTACTCGTATTTGAGAATATGGGCACAGGTCTCAACCTAACGCATAAGCGAAACCAATAGTTTAAAGCTTAAGGAAGTCCTACGGAAAAACCGGTACGCCCCTCAATGTAGTGCCGTTCTATTGAGGAAACGTCCCTTTTTCATCGTCCCACAGTTTTGGGATCAAGAAAAAATCCGTAATTTCACTCAAACTACAGTTTGCCTATATTTCATGGTTAATTGTCGACTAATCTTATGGTTATTGCATATGCAAAAGTTTCCGAAATCAATTGGATGTGTTTATACAGAAATGTGATCCTAAACCTAATATGAACGCTTAAGATCCCTCAGAATTGCTTCGGATTTAGATTGATTAATATGTCTTTATGGTCAATAGTAAGCGCTAAGCATTACGATTAAGCCAGAGCGTAGAAGCTTAATAAGCTTAGAGTTAATTGTCATATTTAGACGTGGGCTTCATAATTTGTATTGAGTAACAATTGAAAGACGTCTTGAATGCAAGATGATCGACCAGTTGGCCCGTGTGAAGATTATGGGCGGAACGTTTTTCGACGGACTGCCATAGAGTAAGCTTAAGCTTTCGATAATTTTTAATTAGGCTTAGATACAAGCTCATTCTTGCGTTTAGGCTTAGACTTAGGAATATGCTTAATACTACTGTTATACGACCCTGATCTATACATTGGCCTCAGTAGTTGGTCGAACGTATTTGTTGTTGCTTTATTTGGTATGTATGCATCGACATTTTTCAACATTAAACACATGAAATGACATTGAAACGAACAAAAAAATGTACAATATAAAGCATATTTTAGCAATTGAAATGTGGAAAAAACAAGTATTTGGGGCAAAAATAGTGTCAATTGTGTTTAAAACGCAAAATTTCAGTCCAATTCACCTGTGTAATCCTTCGAAGTCGAAAGCTTAATCTAATCCGAACTCAGGGGTCACAGTACGGTTTGGTTTGGAACCTTTTAGCATAAATATGTGCTAAAATTACTCGATTATGTGACAGCAAACCACCACCCTCTAAATAAATGGGAGTGGGGCAAAAACGCAATGGCCGGTGGCACATTCAGCGAGTCGCACTCGTCTATCATGCACTCTTGTTATAACCAAGAGTGCATGATACAAGAGTGTGCAACTCTTGGGGTTCCGCATGGTACCAAATGTATATACACCGGGCGTTACGTTTTTGGCCGACACCCCTCTGTGTTTAGAGGGGGGAGGTCGCTGTCACATGCAATCACCCTAAATTGAACTATAAGCGAAACAGTTTTGTTTCCGGATACAAAAAGTGTCATAGTTCGCTCCGGTTGTACCCCACCCCTCTAAATAAAGGGGGGGGGGTAGGCCGGGTACATTCTTTTTTACACAGAATGTATCCCGTTGCACACTCTTGTTGAAGTAGGCAACATCCACTCTTGCAATAACTGGGGGCATTCTTAAAACATTATAAATGATTTGTCAATGTAACTAAGAAGACTAGCAATTCAGTTACATTTTCAGAACCTACTGCGACGAGTTGTTTATTTCTCACTGTAAGCCTTGATAAAATGCTTATTAGGATCAGCTAAAAATTAATGTTCTACGGGTATAATTTAATTACTAAGCTATGATCTTACTCAAAGTTATAGCCCTGAAGTGAGTGATATTGTCGAATGGGAGGCGTTTGACGTTAACATTCAGCTTTGAGACCCTGACAACCTCTGCGTTGAACTGGTTATCAAACTTTGTATACTATTCGTGCTGCACATACGCGTAATAATTGTTAAACATACTGCATTGTGTATTATTTCGTGTGCGCAGTTTGGGATCAGCTGGACAACAGCGGACCGGTAATCCGTACGTCGTAGGTTCGAGCCCCACCACATCCGCAGCGAAATTTTCGTAAACGACTCTGTATGGTACTGCCTCACTTAGAAGTAGCCTACGCGAGAAAGTTAAAAAAAGCCTGAACGGGTGTAAGGTTAAATCCCCTCAGATTGGCGAACCCCATCCCCCTCAGATTGGCGAATCCCATCCCCTCAGAATGGCAAACCCCATCCCCCTCAGATTGGCGAACCCCATCCCCTCAGAATGGCAAACCCCATCCCCCTCAGATTGGCGAACCCCATCCCCCTCACAGATTGGCGAACCCCATCCCCCTCAGATTGGCGAACCCCATCCTCCTCAGGTTGGCAAACCCCATCCCCTCAGATTGGCGAAACCCATCTCCCTCAGATTGGCGAACCCTATCCCCCCTCAATCAATAAAAAAATTACAAATACTGAATTTTAAAGCGAAAACGATATGTAAAGCGACAACATTTCAATCATTTACGCGGGTCCATGTAAAGATCAGGGGCGGAACGTTTTTCTGTGGAGCTGCAATAGAGTAAGCTTATGCATTAGACTAATTCTTTTACTTAGGCTTTATGCTTAGGTATAAACTCATTCTTACACTTTGGCGTAGCCTTAAGCTATAGGCTTAGCCTTAGCAATATGCTTAAACTACTGCTACGGCCCTGTTCTAAACATTGATCCATATTGCAACCATACAACTGCAATCATTTCATGTGAATCGCAATAATTGCAATGCGGACCAACATACAATTTCAAATAACAACTCATTTACACGTATGTACGTCTTGAGTATGTGGACACTGCTGACAATCAACACGACAACACCAAACAAATTTGCATTTACACGCGATTGTTGTATGCTCCACCCGGGTATCGAACCCGCGTCCACAACAAAGTTCCGAGCATCCGTCTGGTCCGTACGATGTCGCGTTACACGTTCGACCACGCGTCCCCAAAACACCATGCGATTCAATAGGTTCACAGTAAGTTGGCGATTCGTTAATGTACACCAGTTGATCGTTGCGTATTCTGACGTGTCGTTCAGTTTTTTGTCGCCGTCTCAGTTTGCGTTTCGATCGACGTTTGACTCGAACTGCAGTCCGATACCGCGATTTCAAATACGAACCGATTGCGGACAGCTTTGCCATCGAACGCCAACAGGTTTTCAGCTCACACGACCCGCTTACACCGTGACAACGGCATTGGATTCGCATTTGGGCACCGACCGCCTGAAGAATCAAACCGGTGACAGAGTCCAAATATCATCGGTCTCTCAGACGCAGGCAACAATCCAGTCGAGTTGCCGGAAAAGTTGCTCGTTGTATACTCGGCCAATGTTACTTTAAGGGGCGTACACAGTAGATTAAGCGTAGTCCTAAGCCTAAGCCTAAGCTTAAGCGTTGCAAAAATGCGTTCCTAAGCCTAAGCCTAAGCTTAAGCGTTGCAAAAATGCGTTCCTAAGCCTAAGCCTAAGCAAAAAATGCAATCTAGAATCTAAACCTACTCTTTTATGGACCCACCAGAAACCTGGACGCCCCTTAAAGTAACATGGGCCGTGAACTCTATGCAAGAAAGGGTTACAATTACCTCTAATTCGTTTTAGCAGATGTCAAGCTTATTGAAGAGTCAAGTTTCGACAAATCGAAAAACTTTAACCCTAAAAGCCAAACCGTAACCATAAGCTTATTGGTTTTTGCAATCATTTCGTGTCGTTGTGAGTTTATAGTGGTTGGATATTAACCACGCAGAGATAGAAGTAGCACCTGAGTCCTTATCGGAAACTTTTGGCTAAGTCTAAATGTAAAGCCTATTAACCCAAAACCTAATTTCGACCGACGTTACTTTTAGGGCCTTCCCCGTTTCTGGTGGGTCTGTAAAAGAGTAGGCTTGCATTCTACACTACATTTTTTGCTTGAGCTTAGGCTTATGCTTAGACTTAGGAACACGCTTAATCTACTGTTATGGCCCTAAAACTAACATTGACCCTTATTTCTATCATTTTCCGTTGGGATGAAATTATTGTGGGGATAAACGAATATTTTGTTATTTACGCACACAGGATTTTACATTTCGGCCTGGCTTCATATTTAATGATCAAATGTCATTTCGGTAAAAGCGTCAAGCTCCTATAGCTAATGCGGCATTCACGTTATAACTGGGGCAGCTTGAAACACGTTTTGTCCAAGTTGATTTGACGTCAACATAAAATTTTGTGACCCGAGTAGCGATTATGTAGACAAAATGTGAATGTCATATGACATTGGCTTACAAATCACGGATGTCAAGCGATCATCGTATACAAATAACCATTTGTCATGTGATACTGCGGGACATTTATGCTAATATCATATGATATTCCAAAATTCTACTACATATCATATGACATTTATACAGGACAATGGAATTTGTGCACGCTAAGTAAAACAGTAAAAAGTCGGATAATGCAGCATTAAATGATTTCTCAAGTTGAATTAGCCTCTACGTTTCTGTTTCTCGCTAAGTTCTTTCCAAAATATTTTCCTAAGTACAAATAATTCAAATTTGAAATTTTAGTATCATATGACATTCTACAGGACAATCAAGCTAGTTTACCACAACTTTGCAGACATTTTCAAACATATCATATGATACTCGCAGACAATATTTGGAATATCATATGATATTGCAGTACAAACAGTAGATGTCACATCAGGATAGCAGACAATTCCAATTTTTTGAATCTCATAGCGGATAAACGGTCAGACAAAATGTTACCAGCTATAGTCATAGGGACAAAACGTGTTCCAGGCTGCCCCAGTTATAACGTGAACCCCGTATAAGTGGTGATGGAAAACGCCTCCCACGCCAGTCACTGGATTTCGAATTCTAGCATAAAAGTAGGTTCAGATGAAATAGAAAATATTCATGCGATAAAGGGTTAATATTATATTTTGTTCAAAAGTCCCGTTTGTATGCCGCAACCTTTAATATATTTTGACGGCGTTCGTGACAAGATTTCTTACCCTTCGGCCAGCTTCATAATTATGCAACGTCATCAAATGACCGGAATATTTGCGACTAGACGTTCTGCCGTGCATTCGCTTTTCGTACAAATCAAGAAATCGAACGGAAAATTTTGCACCATACCGGATATCATCAGAACATCCGGTCCACAGCCATCGTTTAGATCCGCCTCCATTGCCGCTAGTTCCGGTTCCGCCGGCGAACTGTGACATCCCGCTAGACGCCGCCAATTGTGGATGGGATCGAGCCCATTCTGTAGACAGCGTATTTGGTTCGGCTGTCGCTGTACTTCCTATGCTGTTATCACAGCCACAAAATGTTAAATTTCCTGATGAACACGCGCGTGTGATTTCGTAAACGAGGGCGGAACTACTGATCGCTTGAAGGAATGCTGCTTCTTGATTGGCTAAAACAGAAAGTTACAAAACAATATTGTGCTAGCGAAGAGCGAAGATACAAGAACCAATGAATACAGGGGATTACGACGCAACCAGTGGTATGCGTCTGGTTTAGTCTCTGGCAAAATCCGGCGATCGGCTCTGGTATAAAATTGCTGCCGAAGATTCCAGCAATTTCAGTAACGAAATTTTTCGTAGTTTTACAAAAATCGTATCGTTGGGTACGGTGGATTTTTAACTTTCGGTACAATTTTAAAGAGTAAAACGTGAAACTTCCCATTAAATTCCTAAAATCAAATTTTTTTGACAATTTTTTACACATATTTGCTAAAATATGCAAATTACATATAAACGACTTAATTTCGCAATATCTCCGGTTTAATCTCCGGCTTCGGCTCCGGAAAATTACGTTGACCTGCGGCTATGGTTCCGGTATTTTTCACCCTGCAGGAGGTATATACCATATGCAATGCGTATGAGGGTGAACATATAACAAAGGGCACAAAATTTTTTGTCACTCGCCACTCGTGATATTAAATGCTTAGCCCAGCACTTTTAATTAATTGAAAAAATGTTTAATAATTAGCATAAAAATAGTGGACAGTTATGTCTGATAGAGAGCGGAGTCTATTAAATAAAAAAATATAATTTTTTAAAAATTAAAATTTGAATATGAAATGATCAGGGAAGGATATGATAAGTACAAACGCGTAAAAAGCTTCAGACTCGAACCATTTTTTGGCAAATTCCACCCTGAGGGGTTAAATCAAAAAGACGTCTTACCAGACCGCATAGTAGCACCAAACAGTTCAGTTGCGGTGTCGTTTTCAACTGGCGCCGTTGTGCAATTCCATCGATCATAGCGCATTTGCAATTTGCATTCAATAATTGCAGATCGCGCTCCGTAACCAACAAACGGCATTAGTGTCGGTTGTTGCATGCACAGCGTTGACTGCAACGCGTTCAACCCTGACAGTTGGCAACTGTTGCTTACATCGCGAACGTCGCGAGAGTTCGGCACTCCAATTAGTCCCAAATATCTGGAAGGTTTTGGAAAATGATGAATTAAACCCCGTTTATACGTGCAAGTTTTTGCAGCGAGAACTCGCAGCTGCAACTTGCACGAAATACTTGCAGCAGAAGTATTTTCAAACGATCATTCCGATTGACCAATCAAACTGCAGGTGCAAGAAAATCAAGCGACTTGCAACTGCGTCCACAGGTGCGAATTAAACTCAATAGCATGAATTCCATGTGAATAATTTGCAGCTGCAAGAACTTCAAACCTGCTTTGTTGCCAAACTTGCGCGTGCAAATTGCACGTGCAAGTTTTGCTGCAAAACTTGCACTTGTGAATGGGGCTTTAGTTCAAAAACTTGCGTAAACACAAAAATAGATTTTCGACAAATTTTAAAAAATTTGAAAAAGCTGCTTACTTTCAAATGTTGAAAAAATTTTGAGGAATCAATTTCCGCGTATACGAACCATTTTCACAAATATAGTTTAGGATTTTTGAAATTGTTTCAATTTTCATAAACTTTATTGTAAATCTTTGCTCCATACGCAATATTTTTTTGGTCGGAATCTGGCAAATCGTTCACAATAATTCAATATGGGAATATTTCAAAACTGGCAGGGTGTAAACCGAATATTCGTTTTAAATAAAAAAAATTGGTATCCGGTTCAGGTCGCGGTATGTCGATTCCACCAGTCATAAATCGCTGGAATCGTCTATTTTTCCAATACAGGTTCACGGATTTACTTCAAACGGACGATTTAAAGTACAAATGTCATAATTAACCATGTTTTTCGTGTTCGCCATCTTAAATATCAGTTTCCGTTATTTTTACTATCTGTTCGCATCCTGCATATTAAATATTAACTCGCATTTTGTTCTCTATAACGTCACCGCTCGCTAAACTGTAATGTTAACGAGTAAAACTTACAGCCAATTGGACGTTGACGGATTCAACAGCGAAAACAGTAACGCAACGAAATTGATTGCAGCCAATATTTGACGTTGTGTCTTCATAAATAAATTGAAATGACACCAAACTGAACTGTGAAAATTTTTTCAAAAGGCGACCCGAACATTTATTGAAGATTCTGTGATTTTGAAATTCAACCTCGACTTTTCAGTGCGCTTTTAACCCATTTTATAGTTTTGATGAGCCAAATACATAGTATTCGTTAATTAAAAATAGTTTCTATATATATTATATATACATATATGTATTTATATATACATATATATAACTGAATTTAAAGCCTGCGCAGCCTACAAGCAGATACCGGTACTAAAACTGACCCCTACTTAGTGGAATTCCCCACCTGTTACCAGGTTTACAAGGTTTCTGTCCTAAGCAGGTAACAAGGATGTTATACAAGCAAGGGTTTAGACTGTCTATCATTTGAAGTTCTGTTAATAAAATTTGGTACCAAATCCCGGTTGGTGTTGAAAATATGTAAAATCAGATTACAAAATGTCACAAAACAATTTGTGTAAACTGAACAGATTGTAAAACGTAAATGCGACCCTGGCTTCAAATTCATCTGACCAACGTTGGAGCAAAATGGTTCAATTTTTAAAAAGTTTATTTTTAAATACCAAAATTTGAAAACAGGCGAAATAACAATTTGTCTAACGTTTAAATGGCCAAACTGTAATGATTTTAGCGGTGTCCCTGAGATCGATTTAACTAAAAAATCTAAAGTCATTAGTTTTTCAAGTGTCTAAACTACCGTACGTTTAAACAAATTCGTCAAAACAAATATAGAGGCACAGATTCTGTCCTGACCAAAGTTGCAACTACAAAGCGCAAAGTGAACATCTGTCTCTTGCCATCAGTGGCGGATCGTTTTTCACGACGGTACTGCAATAGAGTAAGCTCAAGCTTTAGACTAATTTTCTTGCTCGCTCATCGTTACGATTAAGCTACGATTTAGGAATATGCTTCTATTACTGTTACAGTCATGTTCTTTTGGCCAAAATTTCAATGTTAGAATTATTTTTCTTTCTCTCGCAATTAGTGGAATAGCTTGGATGTAGCCAACTCACGTTGCTACGCAGGGTTTTTGACGATATGCAAACGAGGTTAACATTTTTCTTCGGGGGCAAAATGATTCTGGGGGAAGAGGCTCATCCCCCCTCCCAGCCTTCTCATTACGGACCCGTCGTCAAGTGAGAGTGAGTTAATGTTTACTGATATTAATTCAGAAATAACCAAATCGCTAGTTGAATTGGTTAATTAACTCATTGGAATTTACAGTATAAACAAGACGTCTTCATAACCACATTTAACTCAAATAAATGTCGAGTTTTGCTATAGATCATAAATGCTTGGTGGGTATACTATTCTGACAGTACCCGCGCGATAATACTTGAGTCGCTCGGCACAGAAATATGCCAAACCATTTTTCCATTTGCCAGGAAAACCTTAATTGATACCATGTCAAAGAGAATTTTAGTCGGCGTATATACCTGGTACGAAATATAGCCCGTAACATACAGCTGCATCAGAGAAATTAAGATTATCTTAAAAACCATTTTCGTATTTACTCAAATTTATTTCTTAAATTAAATTTATTTGTTTCCATACTTAATTTAGTGTTTTCAACGTTCGATGTTCTGCTATTAAATTTTTAAATTTTACCTTAATTTTACAATGTAATTTAGTACGTAAACTGTCCATATATAAATTGTGTTTGTTTTGAATTCAAATAAACAATAATAATAATAATAATAAAAATAAAATAATGAGCGTAACTGTTTTAAGAGTTTCTCACGTAGCAGATTGTAAGAACATTTATCAGCTATCATTGCCGCAACCGGCCAATGTAAAGATCAGGGGCGGAACAGTATTGTACGCACATTTCTAAACCTAAACATAAGCCTAAGCCAAGCAAAAAATTAATCTAAAGCTTAAGCTTACTCTATTCTAGTCCACAGAAAAACGTTCCGCCCCTAATCTTTACATGGGTCCCGCAACCTAAAATTCAGTAGATTGAGCATGGCATAGTTTGCCTAGAAACTGGCACGTCAGATCTTTTAACTTAGCAGGTCGAAAAGCAGGCATATGTACGGTGTAGTTTTGAACTAGCGACCTAGGAATTTTTAGATAAACGGCAGTTAACCAGTGCCACGTAACTCGTTACTCCAATTGGTTTAATCGTCGGCTAAATAGCGACATGTATACTGCCAGAACAAGCCGTTATTTTATGCTTACAGGCACGATTGCAACGAAATATTCCGATTTCGGGTTAAAATTCAAATTCAAAACCAGTTCCGATTCCGTTTGAAGGTAAAACATCAATAGGAATTTTTCATTTCGTTTGCTGATGTGATCATTGCGTTATGTTATCCTTTTGTATTAATAATTTTACTATTAAACTGTTAATACCATATTCACGCTAACTTATTGTAAAACGTATCAAGGATGCCCAGAAAGCTTAATGGTGTGAAAATTTTATGTTTCGATTCTTGGCCCATGTAAACATCTGGGGCGGAACGTTTTTCTGTTCGACGAGAAAAGAATAAGCTTAAGCTTTAGACTAATTTTTTTTGCTTGGGTTACGCTTAGGGTTAATCTTAGGAATATGCTTATTCCGGTATACAGTTTGGATTATTAGTTCGATATCGATCGAATTTAGTTTCGTTAGTAACCTTCAACAGGAAGATTTGTAGGCTAGAAAATTTTCTCTAATAATATAATATTTCATTTAGTAATGCCTTCGGTTAGAGTTGAAGTTGTCCGGTCAACGGGCGACGGCGTTCACCTCCCTGGGTCCAACAGGAAGTCTGCCCCCGATTCCGGCGGAAACGCGACCTCGCTTCCGGTCCTGTACAATTTTGCCATAGATTCCGGTTCCGACAATTTATACGCAGCGAAATTTTGCGTATTTTTTAATAGCAAAGTTTAACAATTTTTAGAAAAAAATTATCGAAATTTCGTAACAAAATGAGCGTAAAACAAAAAGATTTAACAGCGCCAAAGTGATATTTGCTAAAATTAACAATCAATTTAACTACCTAATTTCGTCTCACCTCAGGCTTCGGCTCCGGTATTTTCCACCTCCGGTTGCACGGTGACCTACTCATTCATCCAACGTAGTTGCAGCTAAAACTGTTTGCAAAATGTTACTTCTTCATGAGTTTAGTTTTTAGACATAGGCTTAGGCTTTTTAAAATGTGTTAGCGAATTTAAATATAAACTGGGACAGGTACGCTTGTAAAAATATGAGGTCTACACTGAAGACTGAACGTGTTGGCATGCTGAAAACCTTTTGGAAACGGATGATAAGGGTTAACAGCGATTTGGACCCCTCTGTAAAAACACTCTACTTAAAATACTATGGTTATATTTTACTAACTTTTTTAAGTATAAGTGTACTAAATACTGAGCAAATCTTTGCTTAAATAATGTAAATAAGTAAAACTACTGCTGTCATTTCCTGATTAATTAAGTAAATGTAAAGCAAAAAATTATGTGCTTGCTTAAAATTAAGTAAAACTTTGCTAAGCACCGTAGTAAGTAAAGCCGGCACTTAATTCGGCAACAGTTTTACTTAATTTTAAGTATATTTTTAGTGAGCCAGTGAAACTACAACTATATTACAGTGGCAATTCCACGGGGGGTGGAACAGCAGGAGATGTATCCCGCATCGGTTTTGTTTTGCAGACAACTTTGCGATGCAAATCTTTCACCAGAAACTAACAATGTGGTTTCTCGGAAAATTGGTCAAAAATACGGCGAAGGTTTAAAAAATTTTGTGCCTTCAGACCAATTGGAGAGTCTTAAAATAGAGAAAAAATTTTCTTAAAACGCGCTTTAAACTGTAACGTTCCATGTATAGAACAGGGACGACACAGTAGTATAAGCATATTCCAACGACTAATCCTAACCCTAAGCTTAACCCTAAGCGTAAAAATGAGCTTATACCTATTAGCCTAAGTGAAAGCAAAAAAATTAGCCTAAAGCTTAAGCTTTACTCTATTGCAGACCAATAGAAAAACGTTCCGATGTTGATGTTTAACGCCAAATTCAAACAAACAATCGACGTTTTGAAATCCATTTGGAACAAAAGATGTTGCTGCGAATGATGTTATTTACTACGGCGAATTTTAATATTTTTGTATAATTTTTAAAATTGCAAAAATTGCACTCGAAGATTTGATTTATTGGAAATTTTTCTTTGATTTAAAAACTTTGCGAAAGGCCAAAAAATTATGCTTTGGTCAAGTCACTGCTGCCATCTGTGAGATTTGGTTTACGCAATTTTTGAAACTTTAAACATCAAAATTTTTTGAGTTTTATTTTAATTTGTGAAAACAATAATTTTTTCAAATTTTACAATTTACATTTTTTCAAATCTTTTACGTAAATATCAAGAATTTCTAACAGCTCATCACGTGACGTTAAAGATGTGTAATAAATTGAACCAAATAGTTTGTGGCATAAATCCTACTTAGAACTAAATAATTTAAACGGAAGTATAAAATACAATAACATCGGCCAACGTAAAAGAACAGGGGGCGGAACAGTATTATAAGCTTATTCCTAAGCCTAAGCCTAAGCCTAAGCCTAAGCGTAAGAATGAGTTTATTTCTAACCCTAAGCCTAAGCCTAAGAATGAGTGTATTTCTAACCTAAGCCTAAGCGTAGAGTTCATTAAGCATTATTCTTAGTCTAAGCCTACACTGTAAACTCCAATGAGCTGATTAATCAATTCAGCTAACTAGTTGGTTATTTGTGAATTAATATCAGTAAACATTAACTCACTCTCAGTTGAGTTGATTCTTCCTCTGAGTTGAGTTGACTCTGGATGAGTTGATTAATTAACTCAGAATGAATTGAATCAACTCAAAATTCTGAGTTCTGATAGTCCTAACTCAGACTGAGTGATTCAACTCATTCTGAGTTAAAATCAACTTACTGAAATTTACAGTGTAAGCTTTAACATAACGCCTAAGCCTAACCATAAGCCTAATCCTTGCCCTAAGCTGGAGCTTTTCTAAAGTCGCCCAGTGTCCCATATCTTGACCAGGCTCCAAAGCCTAAGCCTAAGAATGAGTGTATTTCTAACCTAAGCCTAAGCGTAAGAATGAGTTCATTAAGCATTATTCTTAGTCTAAGCCTACACTGTAAACTCCAATGAGCTGATTAATCAATTCAGCTAACTAGTTGGTTATTTGTGAATTAATATCAGTAAACATTAACTCACTCTCAGTTGAGTTGATTCTTTCTCTGAGTTGAGTTGACTCTGGATGAGTTGATTAATTAACTCAGAATGAATTGAATCAACTCAAAATTCTGAGTTCTGATAGTCCTAACTCAGACTGAGTGATTCAACTCATTCTGAGTTAAAATCAACTTACTGAAATTTACAGTGTAAGCTTTAACATAACGCCTAAGCCTAACCATAAGCCTAATCCTTGCCCTAAGCTGGAGCTTTTCTAAAGTCGCCCAGTGTCCCATATCTTGACCAGGCTCCTATCAGTAAACATGGACCTCAAATTTTATAAATCTATACGCTGTTCCACATTACTTATATATTAATTCGAAAATCGAAAATGCTCAAACAAGCGTTGTTTTCCGTCTCTAACGGCGTATGAACTATGCCTTCAAAACAGCGCTCAGCGTTCGCTAAACAATGTCACCCCCCCCACCTTATCTGAAGCGTTGATGTTTGTAAGTCCCCTCTGGTTTCCTCTCGCAACAGAAATTAAGGTTCGGGTGTGCGAGTGCGACGTTCAGCCTAAAAAACTTTAAACCTGTAGCCGTCCATTGCTTTAAATCTCAAGACACTTTTTTACTCCATATTCCCCCGGTACAAAAACATAACTCAATGGCGGTGTATTTGTGCCCCCCCGGTTCGTACCATGCCGACACTTTGGCTTGCTGATATCCATAACCGATATACGTTTGAATTTTAATTGGATCATTTATTCGCTTCGAAATTAGCTACAAACACGGCGAAACCTCAGCGTAAAAATTTTGCACTCATAAACCACGCGGCGAATGAGATTAAATACGAATTATTATTATTATTTACATATTTTATATTATTTTCACATATATACTTATATTCACAGTATTATATGTTTGTATGTATTGTGCGATCGGGTCGCCCCGCAGACCTTAAATTACCTATTTTATTGGTAGTAAATTTGAATCATTAATGGTTTGAAAATTTAACATTTTCAGCGCGGTATCTTGTTTTATTCGTTGAATTACGAGTCGTATTGTGGTTTTACCACCGTGTGAACGTTTGAACTTTTGCTACACATTTACCTGACTCAGAGGATTTCAATTTACGGATACGCAGACGGTACTGATCCAGTGCCGAGTTTAATTCCCTTCCACCCACTAGCGGATCCAGAGAGGGGCGGGGAGGGGGGCACACTCCCTGCTATTATAATTTTTTTGTGATTAAATGGTAACGTCCCTCGACCTTACAATATTTCTGCTCTCAAAAATTTTTTGTGATAAAATGATAAGGTCCCTAACCTTAAACTTTTCGCCTTCATAAAATATTTTGGTGAAAAAATGATAACGTCCATCGTTATACAGTAAAAATTGCGCTCCATAACATTTGCCATCTCGCCCCACCACCCGTCAGAAATTTCTAGTTCCACCTCGGCACCCACCCAAAATCGAGACGGTCTCCGTGGGTAGGGCAGCGACCGAGAAACAGATTCGTCCGCGTACAGATCACACACTAAGGTTGCGAAGGTGGGCTAGAAAAACAACGCGGCTTCTGCCAGCCGGTTCAATTTTTGCCGAAGGTTCCGGTATAATTTCGGTAGTAAAATTTCACAATGATGGCATAAATTTTTTTTACAACTGTACTTTTCACCGCTGTACTAAAATGCCATACTCTGGGGTGGGTTGAGTACAACCTTAATAGATTTTAATTTTTTGGGCCAAAATGTAGCAATTTGTTTGAACAATTGACATAAAAATGGCTAAACCGATCATATACAGTTTGGTAAAGGGTTCATACTTCATACGTTTTAGATAACCAATGAAAAGCAATGTACCTCACTCATTACCGATCTGTAGGCTGCAATTGGGTTTTAGATAACCAATGAAAAGCAGTGTACCTCACTCATTACCGATCTGTGGGCTGCAATTGGTTAAAATCTTGCAAGTGAAGCTAGCAAAAATGACACTCCTCATTCAAATGAGTCTTTTTTAAGAGGGAAAGTTAAAAGCATCAGTCTGAGCAAGAGTGGATAATGACAAGAGTGTGCAACTCTTGGGGTCTCGCATGGTACCAAATGGATCTCTGGGTGTTGCGTTTTTGGCCGATCTCCCCCCTTGTAAGAGGAAGGTTGATGTCACATGGGTACCCGTCTGCCCTAAAAGGAGAGCTTTTGAACCGTATTATAAATGTGACATTCATTACCGGTTTACCTCCGTTCTTACACTCGATTAAGGGGGAGGATAACAAGAGTTACAACTGCGGTTTAGAATAGTGGACTTTGAATTTTGGAAGATATCTAAAACCTCGATATCCGATTAATGTCTGGTGTTTGTTTAGACCCCAAAGCCGCAACTGTGGGATGGAGAGGGCAACGGGGGACACCGGCTTTCTTCGAACAGCTTTGCCTTCCCGTGAACCGGGCCCGTAGCCAATCGGGGGCCAGCGGGGCTCAGCCTCCTCTGAAAAATTTTGCCCCTCCCCAGAAAATTTTCAACTTTGCTTGCAAGTCACTAAAAACCCTTGAATGTCTTTTCTAAAAAATTTTTAGCCCTCCAAGTATGGTGAGCTGGCTACGGCTCTGCCGTGAACGAAAACTTTTTCAACTGTACTAAAAATTCTGTATTATGAAAACATTCACTAATACCCTGTAGAAATCTTCTCGCTATTGTTTGTGGTGGGGTTTTGGTATTTTGGCATTTTGTGGTTTAAATTGTATTCATCGCGAGCCATTCTTTGGGCATTGGCTCCGGTTCAGGCTAAAGGCTAAGGCTTTTAGGATTAGGCTTAGGATTAGGCTTAAGGTGTAGGCTTGGACTTAAGCGTAGGCTTAGATCTTGGATTCATTATTTCAAATCTAAACCTCACACGCAATCGAAATCCTGAACATTTGATTTGTAACAATATTCCAAACTCATGCATGCTATTATATCCAAGTGCAACGGTTAGTACCCCCATTCATCCCTCTAAGATGGGTTCGGCACCTGGTGCTTTCACTCGAATGACCCAACAAATGTTCTGGACTTTCGTAGAAACTAAACCAAATACTGGTCATTTGAAACATTGTAGAGGCTCTAAAACCATTAAAATTGTAGCAGAATGGATTTCTTTGACTCTTTCGCCAACTTTGGGTGAAGTGGAACACATTTAGAAATATTTAGTTTAGTATGTATGCACTAAAACAGGTTGTAATATTTTGTTTTAACGAGTATAAATGATAAATAAATACATTAAAATCGAATATAAATTTGCATAAAACTATGAAGGTATAAACAAGATGTGAGATCGTAAGATTGCTGAAATTCCATAAATTTAACATTGCTTCTCTGAAATTGTCTCCGTATCCATTGCAAATAAAGTAAAAAATCTAAGAAGTACATATCTGAGAACATGGTGCAATCATTGTGTTACCTAACAAGGTAATGCAATAACGTTTACAAATGTTGACACAACCAATATTTAACCAATTAATGTTTCAACTCTAACCAGAGCAGCCGTTAGCGCTGCCGCGTATCTGCTGGTCAAACAGGACCCGATCTAAAATGCATTGGAAACCAACTTAAACTTTAAAACTTTATTTGGTCCAAACATTAATTTTTTAATAAGTTTGAATTTAAAAAAGCGAAAACTCGGACCAGATTAACGCCGCACAATGTGTATACAAAAACTGCATATAATAAACAAATATCCTTCAAGCTGGGATTTGAAATTGACCACAAACCTTCAACGCAGTGGTACTTGCAGTATGGTCTGTGGTAAAAATGTTAATTACTTTCAAGCATGCATGCTGTTTATATACATGGGCAACTAAACTGCAAACTACGCATGTGCAATGGCTGAGCGGTTTTGGTAAACATATTCCGGTCAAAAGTGTGATGGATCAAATCCCAGCTAGAGATTGTTATTTGAGCGGAAATGGAAAATATTTATGCCGGAAAGAGTTTAAGCGTTCAGGTTTTGCTCGAGAGCGGTTGTATACTTGGGAGCAAATATTATTCGCGATCAGTTGCATTGTTGGTACTCGTGTTCAACATTACAATTATGTCGACAATTAACCAGCCGACAACACCATTCAAATTTGCAATCGCAACTTGGAACAATTTTGGAGTCTACAATGGTTCGAAACCCTGATCGCGGACAGCAAACTCGCTCACACGGCGTCGTTGACCAATAGGAAAGCCCACATCTGCGATTAGTTGACCAATCAGATTGCGAATTGCAATAATCAGAAACGTCTAAATACGCGAGCTCTGTTGTGATTGGTTCATTCAACTGAGGAGATATCGTAATCAAACGCTCATTGGTTGAGTCGTAGTGAACAAGTTGAGTTGAATGTAGATACGATTGCTTCAACCGGCGCATAACTGAATGTAGTGAAGAATGCGGTCTTCGATACCAGCATACTTTGCCAGTACAAGAACCAGAAACACCGATGCACTTGCATTGAGTGTAGTTTATCGCTTTTAAACTCTGAAGTATATTTTACAGAGTAAATAAAGGTCTGACTCTGCATCTGGAAGAAAACCAGTCTTCGCCTCACTACAAAGTTTTTCTCAGAGGTTAGAAGATTTTGGCAATTTTGGTAGTAAAAATTTCAATATCTTCGCATAAAAGTTGGTTCAATCATCTTCAGTTGCAACATTATACGTCAATTGTTGTGCATTTTTGATCGCGAGACTTATTATAAAAATAAAAAACATAAAAAACAAAGCTTTTGAACTGACATTAGGTATATTTGCGACACTGGAAGCTTTCACCCCTTTAAGTTTTTATAACCCTTGCAGTGGCAGATCCAGGATATTATGATGGGGGAACCTATTTCTTAGACCGGAAAGAGGCAGTTGAATACAGATAATGGATATTATATGGTTTTTAGATTTCTATGTAACAGTTCAAAGCGAATATTTTTAATTATGCTTTTAATTGGTTGTATTCGTTATTTTAGCAAATCATATTACTGTTTTTCGACAATCCCTATTTAGAGAAACATTCCATCCTTTAGTATGTCGCAGTATTTTTACTTCCAAATTTTTCATATTTTTCACAAATGACGTTAGCAATTATTTTTTGCAAATGATACAGAAGATTTCTAGACACTTTCTGTCGAGAGATACGTTTCAAATCCACTGTCGACGGACCCCACACTGCTACTTGCCCCAACTCTCACGCACATCCATCGTACCTGCAGCCCTACTTCGGCATTATGTCGATCCAATAACACTCGTCCAGCGGTCGCCGTACTTTGTGTCAAATCAATCAAAATTGAAAATACTTTTCTTGATGTTTCAATGGCAAAATCTCTCGAAGTGGCGCATGTATTTTCAAGCACCCATTGTTCAGATGGCCCACTCGTAGATGCGAGTAATAAATTACCCGCTCTACGTTTCTGACAAACACAAGACGCCCATTCGCCTTTTTCACACATTACCGACATCTCGTAAGCGACGCTCGCAGTCTGAGCAGCGATCAAAAAGGCTGATTCTTTGGTCCCTGAATATATAAACACACGTCAAGGATTTATCAATGGGTGCCACGGTAGAGATTATAAGACATAGAGCCCTATAAATGTAGCTGGTCAGTGGTGCTTATTTTTGAAAGATGTTTCAGTTTATTAAACTAATGCTTTTCGGCTCTGACGACAAAGAAATTTCTCAGCAACTTAAAACTTGGTTGAATAAGCGTGATTTTGCCATCCTCAATAGCGTTGATTTAGCATTGTGGCAAACAACGACTGCCCAAGAAATAAAGCGATAACAGTTATAGCCTTGACAGGAACTATTGCGCGTACCCTAGGCTGCCATGGATAAAAATGCAGCATGTAGACGGCCAAGGGCGATATGTATGATTTCCTTAAATTGTGTCGTGCGTACTAGATCACTGTTAATAACGAGGTTTTTACTCAGCACATGAGAGAGTAAAGCTTTAACTAAAAACTGTTTTCAATATGCCCAAACTAAGGCCGTTTCTTAGATTTTAGCAATAAACAAACGTATCCATACAGTCAGAATAAAGACGTGGAAAACGCAACCTTTTGCGCACGGCCAGTGCAGACGAAATAGCCGGCCACGAATGGTTTTGATTGCAATTTTTTTGTGCTACCACACTTAAATTCAGCTGTAATGAAACGGTTTGTGACTAAATCTTAAAACGCGATAGCATTTCCTACAATAAATTTGTATGGTATGATTTTGTTATGATTGCGGCATTGATTTTCAGTTCGCAACGTAGTGAAACAGAAATTGAAAAAACCGGAGCCCGCTTGACCAGCCAGGCCTCAGTACGGTGACCCTTTTTAGCCGAGCCTGTTTTATCTCTGGTCAGGACTTTCAGGTTTTTGTGACAATTTCTTAAGCATTTCTCACAAGAATATTTTCAATTTCATATGAGATTCACTTTCATGGTAAGATTCGATCCCCAGTCTCTGGAATGGGAGGCGTTTACGATGACCACTGAGCTATAGGAGCTTGACGCTCGAGCCCGAGGAGGCTCTCACGTCTTATACGAGATTTTGCACTGCACATATATGTTAGTATTATTAAACACTGCTTACAGTGTCTGTGTTGCTCATATATTACTTGTATTTAGTTGCTCATAGTATACTCTATGATTTAAAGGGTTAATAAATAATCAGCATCGCATTTTATTCAGTTAATGACTGTGTTTAGTAAGTTGTTTACGGTACAACAATCTTACCATAGATACCTTATAAAATATGAAAATTTTACCGTTTTCCATTCGAATACGAAGAGTTTTCGAATGCGTAATGAGTTGACTGCAGTTCCACAGTTGGTCCGTCATCGATTTCTGACACCGCCCTAACGCCGCTGTGGTTCCGACCTGAAATGCCCGACCCACATGAGGCCCAAGTCGACAATTGGTTTTTTGAATAAGCGTTTTGATTCTTGGGTCATCACAAATGTCGTTCGCATACAATTGAGCTGCTAAGACCAGTGTTGCAAATCTGAAATGAATATTCCACAATAACTTACGTACGCCATTGCCGGGATTTTCAAATGTGTACAGCACAGGCCTGCAACAGGAATTAAGTTTTGCCGGAACAGGAACAGGAATTGAATTTTTTGCAGGAACCTGGAACAGGAACCGGAATTTGAACTTATTTTTATCACCGAGTTACTGTTGGACTTTTCAGAAAACTTTGCCAAAAACGGCTTAAGCAAATTTTGAGCTATTTTCTGCGAAAATACAACGGAAACAGTTTATTAAAAAAATTGAAGTAATTAGAAAAACAGTCACGTCGAAATAACAATTTTTTGAAGACAAGATTTGCGATGTTCAAATGATTAGGAATAATTTGTGACAAAACCGTAAAAATTCCGGTTCCTACATCTTTAGATGCAGGAACAGGAACAGAAACAGGAATTGAATTTTTGCAGGAATTCCGGCCGGAACAAGAATTCCGGTTGAACCTTGAACAGCACCTATCACTAAGACTGATAGATTTTTATAAAATCAAACTTCCCCAACCGCGGAAGTCTGAAACTCCACTCACAAATAGCTTCAGTCAAACGCGACAAACACGCAACATATTTTGAAATTGTCAATCGGCTGTTTCGAAATTTACAGGATCTATCATCAACTGGTTGCTTCGCTTATAGTAAAGTTTAGGGGTATTGCAATGGACAGCGATTCCCCCTGCATAAGGGGGGGTCGGCTAAAAACGCAACGCCCGGTGGTACATTTTGGTCCGTACGGATCTCCAAGGGTTGGACACTCTTGTGGCATGCAATCTTGGTGTAACATACTGTAGTGACCCGAAAAAAGGGTGGTAATAAGAGGGAATGTCACGGTTCAATTCTTCCTCCGTTTAAGACTGCCCTCGGAAGAATTAAGCCAGTTTAATTTTTCCGCATATGCCGGTTTAATTTGTTCACCCAGTAGGATATTTTCAGGAACATTATTATGTAATGTGTGCTATGCCAATACATAGCTAAGCGTTCAATATTACAGAATTTTGTTGCATTTTGATTTAAATAATATAACAATCCTATATTTTTTACGCAAAATACGGAAAATGAGGGAATTTTTAATTATTTTTGAATATAACGAATAATTTGAAAGTTTTCTTTTTGTTACTACTTGAAACTGGTATCTGATCTGCATACGGCCGTGGCTGCAACATTTCTCAGGTAACCAGATAAATAGTATTTTGACAGAAATAACCAAAAAGAGGTTTCTTAAAACTTAGAGACGCGAATGATTTACATTAAACTGTGTGGTATGCACTGCAAAAAAATGATGAGTCAAATTGACTCTCTTTGAAATAATCTTTTCCGGACTAAACAAACTGAGTCAAAATTCTACTCCGCCAGAGTCAATTTCGACTCATTAAAGCGACTCAGTGAACCGAATTTGTCTCCAAAACCGGATAGCATACGGTACCCCCTGGAGAGGCAAAATAAATATCAGTACCCCATCATCAGCGTCATACCCAAAATTTTGAACTGGAGGGCACATCCTGCCAGGACCCTGCCGTTGGTTTCCAAACAAAAGTAGACTTAGACTTAGACCCTAGTAGGATCGGATCTAGGGGCGGATCTAATTTTTGGTGGTATACATATGGTTGATCATGCCTTTCTATGATGGCGCCGAGACTAATTTCCGGGTTCTCTTGTGGGACTCTATTATCAACGGGCTGGGTAATTTCACAAATTTTAGCTTCGAGTCTCTGTAGGCGTATCTTCGTATATGAGATAGTTCTGGGCACTACAAACTGAGTGAGTGAAGGCTCGTAGCCCGGATTTAGGCTAAGTTTTTCGCGAACGAAGCCAGCGCCAAGCTATACATTGTTTCAGTATTAAGTCACAATTTTCAAAAGACTGTACAACTTGTTTTTCGTCCCAGCTCCCATTCGGAGCGGGTGTTGCCCTATAGTATCAAAGGCGCTGATTTACCAGACTTTGTAATATATGTTTGATTAGATATACCGGACTCTTTTTGCCGCTTGCGCTCACAGTAGCCAAGATGGATCGAGATTAAGAGCAGGCGGTATTATTTCTGGTGCCGTAACTTATGCCTACCGATACGGATGCTATTACTGATAAATCCTGCTTTTTTTGATATATTTTGTTTTTTGCTTGATCCAACATTCCCAGCTGTGTACCGTTTTAATTTTGAACTAAAACTCGTGATTATCAATTCACAATAAAACTACAAATCCTGTTAGCAGAATTTTTGCCAAACACAAATCTAAAAAGTTTGTGGCCAGCTAAACTGGCATATGCTATTTTTGGCCCATGTATTGAAAGGGCCGGATCGTTTTCCGAAGGGGCTATAATAGTCAGTTTAAGCTTTAGACTAATTTGATTGCTTAGGCTTAGGCTCAGGCTTAGGCTTAGGTTTAAGAATAGGCTCATCCATACGCCTAGGCTTAGACTTAGACTTAGGTTTAGGAATATGCTCATACTACTGTTCCGGCCCTGTTCTATGCATGGGTCCTATTTTTTATACATGTGACACTTTTACAATGAGTACCTTACATTCTTTTCATGTGTTGTTAAATCTGAATCTTCACTATTGCAGTCATGTGATTGTCTTAGTATCATGTTGGCACCAAATTTAGCATCCAACAACGTCTTTGCATTTTGCTGAAGCACAGGTACATGACTTTTATCTCTGGCTACTTCCTAAAGCCTAAATTTGAGTATGAGAATTGAATCCAATCAGGCAAAATTAATGTAATTGAACAAAATTCATAAATAATGTATATCTTAACCTGTTTACCAACACTCACATTTTAATCACGAATCGCATCATATTCGTTATATTAAGTAATTTATGCTGTTTCTTTTAGTTATTTTTACGTAAACCCATTTTATGTAACTAATTTTTTGGTTAAAATTCTGAAAAAATCAATTTTGTAGCTTACAACCAAAGACATTTAAAGGAAATAGACGCAATTATCCGCAACGATAAATAGTGTTCATTACATGTGACAACTTTCAAAACTTAAGTATGCTATAAACGGTGTTTGATAAACCTATGTTATAAACCAGGTGCTTGAGCAACACTTGGTAGTGTTTTTGTCAGTAAACCTTCTCTCTCTCTGTATTTTACTATAACGTAAATTGATATCGAATCGTCTTAAACTTTAATTACGGGATTTTGTCACAAAAACATTAAAATTAAAACATTTTTTAAAATTTCAAAAACAATGCACTAATCTTTCGGAAGCAGTCCCTGAGCTAAGAGCTAAAGCGTTCTGAGACTAATTTAAACGATATTTAGTACTGAGCAGTGCCTACACTGTAAATTCCAATGAGTTGATTAATCAATTCGCAAGCGACTTGGTTGTTTCTGAATTAATATCAGTAAACATTAACTCACTCTGAGTTCAGTTGATTTTCACTGTGATTTGAGTTGGCTCTGGGTGTGTTGATTAGTTAACTGAGAATGAATTGAATCAACTCAAGATTCTAAGTTCTGATAGTCACTAACTCAGACTGAGTGATGCAACACATTCTGAGTTAAAATCAACTCGCTGAAATTTACAATGAACACTTTGAAACATCCAAAACCCGCGGGTAAATAATTTCATGGTGCGCTACACCTCTGCGTAAGTCCCTAAACAAAAGAGTCTAAAGCTTGAACTTACTCTATTGCAGTTGGGCAGAAAAACGTTCCGCCCATGATCTTTACTTGGGCCCGAGCAATCAAATACAAATAATGCGCCAAATTTAGAATTTTTCAATTAGCTGGTTCAAAATTTATAGGACCTATTAACAACTGGTGATGCTTACTACGAGGCTGTAACCGGATATCGGTTTCTGTTTCCTTTATAAACAGGTGTCGGTTTCCGTTTCCGGTTCGTTTATAGAAATACCGGAAACACGGTTAGTTTAGCACTCAAAATTTGTTATAAACAACGTATATATATATCTCGCCATTTTTCGTTACAGATATGCTGCAATTGTTTGAAATGAAATAAAAATTACTTAATTCATCAAAACTTCATCATTTTGCAATTTTTCTTTAAAATTTCAGTAAACCCGATAAATCTTTACTATCCTGAATACTGTTGGCAGAAAAAGAGGCCATTTTTGAAACTTTTATACTTCAATATCCGCTTTCCGCTTCCGTTTTCGCTATTTTGATCACTTCATTTCCGTTTGCGTTATTTTTGCTACCCGTTTACACCATGCCTGCAATGCTCCAGGATGAAAATTTTTTACCGAAATTTCTATAGTTAAATTCGGTAGTGAGATTTTTCCTATTTTCCAAAACTTGTGCTTTTCAATACAGTTGATTCGTAATTTTACGGAAATTTCAGAAGCTTTAATGACGTGCATTTTTCAAAAAACAACCTTGACACCAAGTTTTTGGCAACATTTTATACAAAATATATTGTCAAAATTAGAAAATTCAACACCATTTTCTATTACTAAATAATTGCTTCATCTCCCAGCTCTGGCTTTGGCACAATTTGTTTAACTCCGGCTCCGGTTTCACCTTTCCTGATACATACATTTGCAGAGATGTCATGGGGTAGAAATTATACACCGTACCGTACCCTACCTCACTCCAACCCTCGGAAATTTTCGTGCCAATCTCCATGGTGACCCGCCGAGGATTCAAATAGAAATCCTCACCACCCCACTGATTTCCGAATGTGCTGGCGGTTATATAGGTTGTAATGCACATACCACACATCGTTAAGCAGACAGTACTACTTAAAGCAGTATAATCGCCTAATCGCCAATGTCCCTTAATCTTCTAATTGTCCGTTACCATTTATAGGTGTGCGTAAGCTTAAGCATTAGACTAATGTTTTTGCTTGGCTTACTTCGGTTTAGGCTTAGACTTATGAATATGCTTATTCTTACGCTTAGGCTTAGGCTTATGCTTAGGAATGTGCTTATGATACTGTTCCGCCCCTGTTCTTTACATTGGCCGTAACATTTTTGCCCGTCAGTAGCACCAAATATAATTGTATCGGTCAACGCTACCCTTGCGTGAATTTGTAAGTCTCATTTATCACTGAAAGGCAGCATGAAATATTAGGTTGTTGTAAATATGATAATCTTACCCTTAACACTTGTTACAAATCAAATTGATGGCGTGTCAGTGGGGTTATGGCAGGCAAGGGCTCGACCACCTGTTGAAAACTGACGTTGCAAATGGTTGAGGTAAAGTTTTATACTAAAGGCTTAGGTTGTAGGCTTAAGCTTAGTCTTAGGAATATGCCTATACTACTGTTCCTGCCCAGTTCTATACATGGGTTCCGTTTGCGTATGGGTCAATTCGCCCGAAGTGCAAACTTGAAATGAACAGTATCACTAAAAAGCGTCCAGTCCACGGACCAACGTAAAGAACAGGGGCAGAACAGAATTATAACCATATTCATAAGCCTTTTAAGCCCCGCAGCGAAGTAGGGATCTCAGCCAGTACTTTGACCTCCACCCTACCGTACTTAGTCCACACCCATAAATATCCCCTGCCCCATGACTATGACAATATGAGCATAGGTGCTAGACACATTTGAGAATACCAAATTTAGATCAAATCTAAAATCAATTATTTCTGTTTCAAAGACGTTGAATATTTTCAAAGCTAAAGCTTCGTAAATTAAAGCAACAATATTCTGCCTAAAAACACGCTCAGAAGAATAAAACCATGTGTGAGGTCGTAAGGAAGTTTTTACGCAATAGTTTGAAACGAATTTTTTAAATATTCGAAACAACAACGTATCTGTTTCATCCGTGGACCACCCCAAAACCAAAAAATTATCGGAAGTTAAACACAAAATTTTTTAAGTACCCTAATACTAATAGCAATTAAATAGTTTCTCGCAACAAATTGCTGTGCATCCGATATTCTGAGCAAAAGATTAAAACGGAGCAAAAGATTAAAACGTATTTCATATAACAATAGTCGCCAGTGTTACTCCTAGTGTCGCAGCGGTAGATCAAGCCATATTGCGAAGCCTAAGTAACACATTTTCGCCGTTTAGGAAACAGAAACATTTAGTGACCAATGAATGCGGAGGGCTAACAATTTGGCGAATTTTGCGAAAAAATTGGCTATATTTTTATTTCACCACTAATAAATATATATTCATAATCACAAGGTAAATGTTATTTTGTACTCTAAAGCTTCGATTACGATGCTTATCAACAGTTCGATTCATCGCTGCGATCCCCACAATCGTTGTCTCCGTCACAGACCCAGCTTTCATCGACACAGCTATTGTTGTCGCAACGATATTCATCCAATTCGCAACTGCCTTAAAATTGACGCACCCTTCAATTTTTGTTAATTTGCATCTCATATTAAAATTTTTCCAGGGACGCAACTTACGGAAGCGAGGGTCCCGCCCATACCCCTATTTCGGCGCTGGTTACATAAGTGAGATCCTGTGTGACAGCATGGGTGGCTGTCACGTTTACCGAAAAAATTTTCCTACAAACCGCGGTAGAAATGCGCAATACTTACCACATCCAGATTCGTCGCTTCCATCTCGGCAATCGTTATCTTTATCACAAACATAATCCAAATCGATGCAAGACAAATTGTCACATGCGAATTCGCTGTAGTGACAGCGACCTGAAAATATTGCAAGTTTATTGTCGACCTGAAAATATTTCAAGTTTATTGTCGACCTGAAAATATTTCAAGTTTATTGTCGACCTGAAAATATTTCAAGTTTATTGTCGACCTGAAAATATTTCAAGTTTATTGTAGTTTATTGATGCACATCTGACGCTTAAATCCCCTAAGTGTATGCTCAAAGACTTGACAATACAGATCCGGCTTTTCAGCCTAAGCGTTTAAACCGACGATGAGACTTTGATGCCTGTTTCATGCCGATTAAATTTTGCTTGATCCGTACGCTTAAGCTTAACTGCCATTTTACGGACAAATTGTTCCCTTACCGCAACCAGCTTCATCGCTTCCATCATCGCAGTCATTATCATCATCGCACATATAATCCGAATTGATGCATTGGTTGTTTTTGCAACGAAATTGGCTCGACGAACAGCGTCCTGAAAATAATTTAAGGTAGGCCGTTACTACGTTCCGACCATCACAAATATGATTTTAGCTTTTTCTGATATAAACATTTTTACCTAATCGAAACCAATTCACAATTAAGGAAAAATCTTTGTGGTCCGATTTGTAGAACCCAATTATACAAAGGAACCACTCACCGCAGCCAAATTCATCACTGCCGTCAGAGCAATCGTTGTCAGAATCACATCGGTACGAATCAGACACTGTATCGCCATTTCGACATCGGAAACCTGCACACCATTTAAACCAATGACTATTTTCAACTCAGGATGAGTTGCCAAGATTCAGCTCATTCCGAGGTAAACACTCGGGACTGCTCGAATGAGTTTAAATCAGAAACTTGCTACCTGGTTGACTATTTAACAAAATTCATAGCTGAAAGATTTAGTATACGCAATCCTTTCAGCAAGTAATTCGTAAAACCATGTTGCTCCTAAGCATTATAGAAAACGGGTAGTACAAATTTGCTAATGCCAGCTGTTAAATTAATTGAACCCAGTCCGGCAACCAACAAACGCTACATCCAGCCACATTCTAATTACAAACCAAACTCTAAAAGCCCCCCCTTAAATTGTATTTTGCCGTTCACACTTACCAAGCGACAATGTGCACATTGCCAAAACGACTAACACCAACAAAGCTTGCATTTTCGAAGCTTAATATTAAAAATTTGGCAGAGAGAAAATATCACAAAACTCAAGAAAGACAACGTACGAATCTGTTCACAACCAGCAGACCCCAAATGAGCGTGGTTCTTTTATATCCTTACAAAGCCCTGGCTGTACACAGGATATGATACCATTATTTGCATATTCAAATAATTTGCATTTTACATGACACAACGAGAAGCTGTTATGGTTAATTATTATAACAACGGTTTCTAAAGTGCGAAAAGAACGAATTTATCTTAACATGTAAATTTCAAGGTTCCAACAGAATTCTGATTCCGACAAAATTTACTTCCGATTGCAACCCTGGTAAATTTTATTTTCGTTCAAGCTTCCATCCGTATGAAATAATACACATTTATATTCAGCTGTATGCAAACTATGCAGGTTTCATAAGAATTCAGGCAAATGTATTATACAGGGCCGTAGCAATAGTGTAAGCGTAAGAACGAGCTTATGCCTCAGCCTAAGCCTAAGCACAAAAATAGTCGATGAAAAATTGTAAATTTTTGCAAGTAAATTAACGTCATTAAGTTTACCATTTTGGTACAATGGTTGCACCCTCCTACTATTTACCGAAACTGAAAGACAACAAAATTCAAATTTTTGTTATTGAACCTAACCGGGGTAATAAGCCAGAGCAACTGCTTGAAACGTAGTATCTTTTGTGGATTGGATACGTCTTGGTGGGTTAAAATTTGGCAAATTTCAAACAGAGATCGATCTATAAGGTGAATTTAGTCATTTTTAGTGAACTGTAGTTTATTGGAGCAATATTCTAGTTTTTCAATAATTGTGTTAGTTGTTTGGACAATTTTAATTATACGGCCGTGCCTACTTAAAGTCTACGCGTAAGTCGAAACGCTGAAAGCGTGACACCAGTATAAGTAACATGGACTGATGTTTGTACGACTTAGCTTAAGTGTATTTCAATCTGGTTCTTTGTTTTTGGAACTAAAACGATTCAAGTATATATAGTTTGATGGAAGGGTTATATTCGATGGAATCTCTATTGCAGTGGTTTAAACAAGGCAAAGGACAAGCCAAATGAACTCAACTATTTATTCAGTAGTCTGTAGCAATCTTCTAAACTGAATATCCAAAACCATTGAGGTACTGTAATGACTAGTAAGTGACCCGAATAAGAGAGGGGACTGATATTTATTTGACCTCTCCAGAGGGTACCCCTGTTATTCGGTTGCGGACTGCAATTTATTTTTATCCCGTCCTCCGCCACACTTCGTTCCACATATATCCGGCATTGTAACTAACCCTTGAATCGAATATTTATTTGCCTTGTATCAAAAGCTTTAGCCATAATGCAAGGTTATTATTAGGAACGTACTTTGAAAACTTAAGTACGCTTCAAAGTTTTGAACTCACCTTTATTTGGTTCTGGAGTCATTTATGCGCTACAATTAAGAATAATTGACATTTATGGACACTAATTAGGGTTTAGGGACTCTATGCGCTAACGGACTCTTATTGATTGGGACTCAAAATGAGTACCCCCTCTTATTCGGGTCACTACAATAATGGCATAATAAATACCGATTTTTAGAATTGTATCTTTTATGCTCATATCAATTTGCTTGAGGGTCAGGGTACTTCCTTTTGAGCAACAAAATAAAACAAGTGCTTAAGAAAAAAATTGAGATTTGGAAACTCAAAAAACACAAAATCGAGTTTCGGATATCCGAAATAGAAAATTTCATTCCGGATATCCGTATACCCATGTAATATCCGGCAAGAATTGCCGGATATCCGGATATGAAAAAATATCCGATGCCCATTACTAATAGCTAGCTATAATTTTGGACACTATTTTTAGAATGTTCGCAAATTAGCTAATTATTAAAATGGCTTGACATTTTTTGACATTGGCGAGCGCTGTATAACCTGTATAGTGCATTAAGAATTAGGTTTATTCTTTATTCTTTACACTACGCACAAAATAACTGGTGTTAAAATTTCAAGACTCCTTTCTTAATTTTTCAAGACATAAATGTCTTGTATTTCAGACAGTAACAGCATTAAACAGCTCAGAAATTCGTTAAATTTCATTCATTAATGCGGGGTTCACGTTATAACCGGGGCAGATTGGGACACGTTTTGTCCCCATTAGACTATTGGGTAACATTTTGTCTGCTTGTAGACCCCATATCGTACTCAAAAATTTGTATTTGTCTGCTAATATCATGTGTAGGTCACCTTTTGTCCTTCAATATCATGATATTCCAGGTATTGTCTGCGAATATCATATGATATATTTTCAAATCGTCTGCATTGTTGAGGTAACATACCCAAATTGTCCTGTTGAATATCATATACTAGAATTTGAAATTTGAATTTTTGAATTATGAAGTTGTGGTTTTAAGCGATTTTTGTCGAAAACGATTTGCAGGCATGTATTTGGTATTTAAAGCACGTTTGTACCTCGCCGTCCAACTTTACATTCATTTATTACTACCAAAAGGTTGCACTGTCCCGCTGAATATCATATGATATTCGTTGAAATTTTGGAATATCATATGATATTCGCATAAATGTCCCACAATATCACATGACATACCGTCCCTTATACACATTGATCATTTGAGAGCAGTGGTTTGTAAGCTAATGTCATATGACATTCGAGTTTTGTCTGTGGACCCGATATAAGAGCCCGAATTTTAACGTTGACGTCGAATCAACATGGGACAAACCGTGTCCCGCCTGCCCCGGTTATAACGTGAACCCCGCATAAAGAAATAGTTGCCTTTAATGTAAAAAAGTTGCTCCGTTTTATATTCTTAAAAGGGTATATAAATATATAATCGAATTTCAAAGATATTTCGGGTTAAGCGCAGGTTCCCCAACATAAGTTTGCGCCTTGCACGTATGTTAGGTTGTAAAATTAGGGTATTGGGTTGAGCTTTAGCCACCAATTTAGAAGTCTCTTACCATGGCAAAACTCTGTGTTTTGTGTCTGACATAATTTGTCGTATATTTCAGAAAAAAAATTTCTAAAACATTCATAAAACAATTTTGAGCATTTCAAAACTTTAAATATGAAGTCTTATGAAATCATAAATAACAGGAACCAAATTTTTAAAATTAACCAATTCAATGGAGCGTCGCTTTCACTACAGTAAGGATGCTGTTGAATCAAATATCGAGCTATATTTGAGAACTACCTAGTGGGGCAAACATCACTGGTTGAGTGCTTGCCACTATGAAGTGCGCTTTTAAGTTTACATTTTGTGAGTCGTTTAAAGGTGGAGCTTAAAGTTTTCAATTGCAGTCACATTTTGATAATCAGTGAAATAATTTACTCTGCTACTGAGAATACTTACTAACAAATACCAACAGATTTTTAAACAAACGAAAAAATAGGCAAAATTTAAGTTGAATCACCTTAAAAATTTGTAATAGAAAAGTCGGAATTCCGGCATCGAAATAGAAGCCAGTCGGAATCGGAAACCAATTTTTTTCGGAATTTTATCCGGAATCAGAATTCCGTTGGAACCTTGAAATTTACATGTTAAGATAAATTCGTTCTTTTCGCACTTTAGAAACCGTTGTTATAATAATTAACCATATCAGCTTCTCTTTGTGTCATGTAAAATGCAAATTATTTGAATATGCAAATAATGGTATCCTATCCTGTGTACAGCCAGGGCTTTGTAAGGATATAAAAGGACACACGCTCATTTGGGGTCTGCTGGTTGTGAACAGATTCGTACGTTGTCTTTCTTGAGTTTTGTGATATTTTCTCTCTGCCAAATTTTTAATATTAAGCTTCGAAAATGCAAGCTTTGTTGGTGTTAGTCGTTTTGGCAATGTGCACATTGTCGCTTGGTAAGTGTGAACGGCAAAATACAATTTAAGGGGGGCTTTTAGAGTTTGGTTTGTAATTAGAATGTGGCTGGATGTAGCGTTTGTTGGTTGCCGGACTGGGTTCAATTAGTTTAACAGCTGGCATTGGCAAATTTGTACCACCCGTTTTCTATAATGCTTAGGAGCAACATGGTTTTACGAATTACTTGCTGAAAGGATTGCGTATACTAAATCTTTCAGCTATGAATTTTGTTAAATAGTCAACCAGGTAGCAAGTTTCTGATTTAAACTCATTCGAGCAGTCCCGAGTGTACCTCGGAATGAGCTGAATCTTGGCAACTCATCCTGAGTTGAAAATAGTCATTGATTTAAATGGTGTTTTGGTGCAGGTTTCCGATGTCGAAATGGCAATACAGTGTCTGATTCGTTCCGGTGTGATTCTGACAACGATTGCTCTGACGGCAGTGATGAATTTGGCTGCGGTGAGTGGTTCCTTTGTTTAATTGGGTTCTACAAATCAGACCTTCCTTAATTGTGAATTGGTTTCGATTCGATTTGGTAAACAATGAGCGAAAATCATATTTGTGATGGTCGGATTTGTAACGTAGTAACGGCCTACCTTAAATTATTTTCAGGACGCTGTTCGTCGAGCCAATTTCGTTGCAAAAACAACCAATGCATTAATTCGAATTATGTGTGCGATGATGATAGTGACTGCGATGATGGAAGCGATGAAGCCGGTTGCGGTAAGGGAACAATTCGTCCTTAAAATGGCAAAGCGTACGGATCAAGCAAAATTTAATACACATGAAACAGACATCAAAGGTCTCAAGCATGTTTTAACGCTTAGGTCGTTACCTGTATTGCAAATCGAAATTAAGTAGTATTTGAGAATACAGGATTTAAGCGTCAGATATGCATCAATAAACTACAATAATCTTGAAATATTTTCAGGTCGACAATAAACTTGAAATATTTTCAGGTCGACAATAAACTTGAAATATTTTCAGGTCGACAATAAACTTGAAATATTTTCAGGTCGCTGTCACTACAGCGAATTCAAATGTGACAATTTGTCTTGCATCGATTTGGATTTTGTTTGTGATAAAGATAACGATTGCCGAGATGGAAGCGACGAATCCGGATGTGGTAAGTGCATTTCCGCCGCCGTTTCTTCTTGGGCAAAACAGGACAGCCGGCAAGTGAGGGGCACACGGGCCACGCCACTTTTCATACAGTGTTGCCAGAATTATATCGCTTTGAGCGTGTTTCTACACTGCACAAATGAGTCAAATTTGACTCTCTCGGAAATAGGCTTATCCTGACTGAGTCAAATTTGACTGTTTGTGTAGTCATTGAAAAGCCTGTTTCCGAGAGTCAATTTTGACTCCCATTTTTTAGTGTACTACCACTTATTTACTTATAACACATGACGATAAAAATTGCGGCGGTTCGCTAATATCTGGATATCCGCGGAGGTCCAATATGCTTGGATCTGTACTAAACAGTTCCGCAAGCGCAAAACGTAAAATATCTCCTTTCAGAAAAAATACCAGTAAAAATATATCGAGTGCAACATTTTCAGACAGCTGCGGATTGACCCAATATCGATGCGACAACTACCAGTGCGTCAATGAAAACTGGGTTTGCGACAGAGACAACGATTGTGGGGATCGCAGCGATGAATCGAACTGCCGATTCTCTTTCCCTTTCCAGATCGCACGGCAAGGACAGCAAGAACGGCAAGGACAGCAAGAACAGCGTGGAAAAGCAAATCGATAAACAGTTTTTTTGTGATTTAACTCGGATATTTATTGAAATAAAAAACATAGTCAAATTTGACTCGGTTTGTGTAGTCAGGAAAAGCCTATTTCCAATTTGACTCCCCATTTTTTACAGTGCATTTCTACAACTTTGGGGTTTGGTTTGTCATTTTTGATTCTCTACGTTTGTTTCAACTCTTGGTTGCCCTAACAGTAATGAATGCTCTGTGTTCCGACCTCGCAGCGCATTTGTCAGATGTTAGAATTACTTTTGGTCGCGTGTGAACCAAAGAATATCATTTCGCAATACATGGCCCTAATTATTTTCAATCGTCACCAATTTTCACTACTGTTACGCCCCTAAAAATAAGATTGGCCCAAATTATTTTCAATCAAGCAATTTTTCAATCTTTATCAATAGACATTATTTGAAATCGATCGGCGTCAAACCATGTCAACCCGGAAGTTTGTGCGTTTTGTGGGAAACTTTTTTCTGGTGACGACGCATTGCCTACTTTGGAACGGTTCCCAGCTGCTAACGGTGCAATTCCCATTTCAGTCGCGTTATTGACAACAAACGCAGTGACATCGGTGGTTGTTGACAGATTATCGTGCAGTGTTGACAGTGCGTATTCGTTGCATTTAATTCGTTTAAATATGTTTTCGCGAATTTTCGCATGAACTTCAGTATCCCAAGGACTAAATCTGAAAACAATCAACCAATTCTGTTCTAAAAATGTTATGTTTATCTTTGTTTGCGTCTCATTCGGCTCGCTCGCGCGGTTCAACCAGTACTTAATGTATGATGAGTAGGCCACCCGCACTTATACACTGAGCATATTGTACATGTATATCTGAGCTGCCGAGCGCAGGCAGTGATCGTACCATTCAGAAAAATCCCTCGCATTTGGGCAATTTGTTCCAGTTGTTCTTTTTTAAAAATTTTGGGATTTTATTGGCAGTTCCGGGTCGTGAATTTCAGAAATTGCGATGGATTTGAAAAATTCCCTGTCTAATGTTATGTTTATCTTTGTTTGCGTCTCATTCGGCTCGCTCGCGCGGTTCAACCAGTACTTAATGTATGATGAGTAGGCCACCCGCACTTATACACTGAGCATATTGTACATGTATATCTGAGCTGCCGAGCGCAGGCAGTGATCGTACCATTCAGAAAAATCCCTCGCATTTGGGCAATTTGTTCCAGTTGTTGATACCTGTCTACTGAAAAATTTCGGAACATTTAATTGGCAGTTCCGGGTCGTGAATTTCAGAAATTGCGATGGATTTGAAAAATTCCCTGTCTAGGTTTTAGATTTGAAAGATTGTGGGCCAGTTAGACAAGAATTTAATAGGTTTTGGTGATTTTAGCGTAAAATACAATATGGTATTCTAGGTTTTGGTGATTTTAGCGTAAAATACAATATGGTATTCTAGGTTTTGGTGATTTTAGCGTAGAAAACAATATGGTATTCTAGGTTTTGGTGATTTTAGCGTAAAATACAATATGGTATTCTAGGTTTTGGTGATTTTAGCGTAAAATACAATATGGTATTCTAGGTTTTGGTGATTTTAGCGTAAAATACAATATGGTATTCAAAAATTTTATAACTCTGTTCAAGGTAAAAATAACCAAAGTTTTCACTGAGTGATACCCAAGTTACCTGATAGCATGAGGATCTGACGATTCCGGTGGATCATACACAGTTTCACGAGATCTTCTAAAGCAAATGAATACAAAGATATAACATCATTGCAGAACACAGATACGCAATGTATGTAGTTGACACTAGAAACACCGTGAGAAAATATAAAAATGATGGTGCGACCGGAATGTTACCTATTTAATCCACTCCCAACTTAATCGGTTTCTTATTTTACAAAATTCAAACTGTCTCCTCACTAAATGTATAACGCATAAACTAACCTGACAGATTCAGCTACTTTCAAACGAAATTGTTCTGGTTCATTTTCGTATCTGAAACAGTAAAAAAATCCATTAACACTACTTACATCAAGAAATTCGTAAATAAGTTTTCAGGCGACCAATTTAAAACATCGTCACGAATGGTTCACGAATCATATTACTTCAAGAAAATACAAAACCCAAGCTGTGATCGATAACAACAACAACAACAACGGATTAAAATTTTAGAAATCACAAAACCTATACGGTATTACCAACTAGAAAATTTCAGAAACCTGAACAGCTAGAAATTAAAAAATGCGTACGACACAAGATAACAACCGCACAAGCTATTTTCTAAACGTGTTTTCACTAGGCAAGACGATTATATTATTGAAATTCGAAACTGTTTTAAGCAGTTTGTTGAAAATTCAATAGCCTCCGCGATTCGTTAAACATGTCTCAATACACAGGAGAACATCAAAATATGTTGTAAAGTGATATATTATCAATATTTTTCAAATCCGGATATCCGGTTCCCATCTATAATCAAAACATACAACTTCGCAGCATAAGCATCGACCGGATTTTGAGTTTCAATTCGATAAAATATCCTTTGCATGTACACAATCACTTGATACAAATGATGTGCGTGCTTCCTGAAAAATAGCTGAATCATATAACGTTCTCAACGAACAACAATTTCAAAAATAGCGCACACTACTCCGTACAGAGTTGACGGCACAACATCCCTTGAACAGTTAAAGTTCGAGACAAATGGTTAGAAATATTTGTAATCACAATATGTTATGACTAAGTTCATGCTCCACTCACTGGCCGTCCCAGTTTTTTTCGGGGTTCGAAAAGCGCTTATATTTTATGTAACTCGACTATTAACTTTTTGAATATTTCCGTCTTTGCAGTATCTGTCTGAAAATAGTTTTGAAATCACTGAAAGGGGCATGGATATACTGGCTTCCTGTCACCGCTCCTGTAACGCTGAAATATGCTTACTATTTAAACGCATAATTAGTCACGATTGCCAGCCAATCTCTTGTAACGCACGATACGTTAGATATAACCAATTGACTCTTAGAAACAAAATCATTCCATGTATAAGAATTCAAAGTTCTTCTAATTGCCATAAATTTTCGTAAGTCTTAATACCATGATGTTAACTGTTCAGAAATGTTTTCAAAAACAAAACAACAAAGGCGCATACCTCCATACTGGAAATGCTCGTTTAACATCCAGCTCACCGGACTCCGCAGACACGAACGGATGAAACACTGCCAGATCAAAAATAACTCGCTGAAAATATAAACAAATTTAGATCCTCAACATATAAATAATTATATTTCAATAATAATGTCTGAGAAATGCACTTAGTCTTACGTATATAGCGTAATGCAGCAAATTACCACTGCGTCAACAATTATAGACCGTAAATAATACGAATTATGATAAAGATTACGTATATAACATGAAACGAAAACCCAACATGTGACAAATATAACACAAGCAATCAATGCATACGTGAGCGTTATGTCTTTTTGTCTTTATTTACGGTACCTATTCGTTCCAAAAACCCCACGTCCTCGTACGAATTTGAGAACGTTATACGATTTTTAGCTATTCATTTAAAGCTAATTTAATACTAAAACACCGAATTTATGAATGTAACAACATCAGCAATAACTTGACGATAGAAAACATTAAGTGTTGAACTCACAGGCGCAACTGTTGCGTTTGGAAAATCTTCAGGAATCAGCAGTAAAAAGCGCAGTATTGCACCTTGATATAAGCCTTGGCGAATGAACAGAACACCGAACCACTCTGAAATCCACATGCACCAAATAAAGCGCACTGCAGGCACATATTTAATTCACGCGATATGCAAGCCAAAAACTTATTATAATATAACATTATAATCTACGTTGACTTTCGTTGTATATGCACAGTAAGTGTACGTAACGCAAAAATTTATTGTCATACATGTGCGCATATACCGGTATAAAAAGTTGTTGCAATGGCAGCGTAATGTATTGCTAACATGCTTCATTCAAGGGTAAAAGGTGTATTGTTTCAGACAGCTGCCATTAACAAGTACGCAAACCTAGGTTGTGCGAACTCAAAAAAACTAAAGCATGTTCTACAAACCAGCAGACTTACCGTATGAATTGCGAGATGTTGGAATAAGATAAACACCGGGTAACTGTTGTTTGATAAAATAGCTGCTGAAACAAGAATATCAAGTTTTATATTATGTCATAGCGGTAAATGCAGGATAAAAACACAACGCAATAACACGTATAGTAGAAATGTGCCGACACCAAATTTTTGCCGACGCCGAATTTTATTTTTAAAATACGTATGCCGATGCCGATTCCAATTTTGTACACGATGCTTAAAGAACAGATAGGATACAACATTACACCATTATAAATGCGAAGATTGAAACCCTAACAACCAGGGTGCAACCGGAATTACCATTTACCGGAACCGGAACCGAAAGTGAAAAATGCATTTCACCAAAAATTTCATTTTAATCTTATTTTTTGCTCTATTATTTGTGAAATAACCTTAGTCGAACATAGGTATTTATTTTATTTGTTGTATTTTAGATTTTCGTCATCGGCTGAAGTGAAATCCACCATCAATGGCTTATATTCGGAGTACAAATGGCTTTCAAAAGAGATTCTGAAAAATTAGCAAACTTAAGAAAACGGCCAAATTATAACACCGGAAATTTTAAATCCGGTAAAAATTTACCGGAACCGGAAGGTGAAAAAAAGCCGGAACCGGAACCGAAATTCCGGTTGCACCCTGCTAACAACCATAAAAGGTTATCATTTTATCGGAACGGTTCATTTCAGCTTTTTTTCAAAAACAAGTGCAAGAGAGACAGCAATTTCCATGATCAGACACACCGATGTGCTAATAACTGAAATTGATACCATTCCAACTCAAGCACAGTATCATGTGCAAAAAGTATCGGCAATTCTTTTGCAATGCCGATGTCAATATTCACGAAAAGTTCCTATCATTCCTGATGCCGATTAACTCGTACTTCCCTACCAATAACTACGCAACGGCATAAATGAGCATTACGAAGCATCTGTGTGGTGTCAACGACCAGGCACAGCAGCGCAAAGGTCACGAACAGCAGCGTCAAGGCGGTGTTCTGATCTTTCTGGCAAACACGATGTGTTATTCAGACATCAGCGATGACGGTATTTATTATGGAGATACGGCCGCAGTTTATGGCAAGGTGCAGCCGTGCACTACTAATGGCGCCACGCTACGTAAGACCATCCCCTACTTAAGAAAGTGAAACTTTTTTCGCAAGCAGTAGTTATTTTGTGCCCGACCTCAGTTCTAAGATTTGTGACCTACAACAAGAAAATAGTGATTTGCATAATTTATTTTTAATTTTCAATGTTTAAAATTATAAGCACATATTGCCGAAAATTGCTGGATTTGGTTTTCGGAGTCCGAATCCAAACCGCCAAACTTTGCCAAATCCCAATCTGAACTTTTGTTGCCACCCTACTGTGATTCTGACAAGTTTAGCGGCGAAATTGTGATATTCCAAAAGCTAAGTTCTGCTTCTTGCACAATGCACTGATGATTAAATTTCAAGCAAAAACAATAGAACCGTCGGGTATTTGACAGTGTGGCAAATGAGGCGGCTTAAAAAGCTTCTCGAAATAGAAATCTTTGCACATCTCGCAAAAAGACAACTATGCTTAACAACCGAAGCAATTACAGCATGTGTTTGAAACAGTATACACCGTATGTACATGATCATCAATGTGTCGAGCAAGAGTGCCAGTTGCGTGTGTAATGGAAACCTGGTCATACCAGCCTTCCGGGTAACGAAGATGTCAACTCAATCGCTAACCAAGCAAGCATGCCGGCTAAAACAACACCTTGTTATGGTCGACTAGACAACGGCGTGCTTGATGATACAGTCCTAATTGGCAGCTATTGACTAAGTTATGCAAAACCCTCAATCGCAGTTCCACTAGCGATCGCTGCAACGCTGGAAAAGGACTTGGGTCGATCTTGCGAGAAAATGTGCTATTTTCTATCAATTTTTCTAAATTTTCGTTGACGAATAAGAATTGTGATTTAAAGTTGTATTTGGTGAATCATTTTTTGGTAAGTTAGCAACTAGTCGAGTAGCTTGTTGGCGTGTACAGTTTTGATCATTGTTGTTCAGTTTTCAACGTGTTTTCGGTTAACTCGGTTGAGCCTGTGGCTGGAATTTTCAGTAATTTCGTATAACGAATTCTCCGCCGAAAAACTAGTTAGGATCGGAGTGGAAAGGAGTAAACTATATGTCAATGTTTGTTGTGCCTTTGTCTTATTATTAATACAGCTTAATCCCGTACCCCTTCTGCTCGGTGCCGAATCAGGTTCGCCGGGCCCGACGGTATCGGGTCCTAAAGGCTTACTATTCAGCTGTGATCGCATATTCGTTAAGCAGAGGATCGCACAGATGCATTAATTTATTGTCTTCGGAAGTGTCGGCATTTTTTACGTCACTGGCCTTCGAACATTTGTATGCAGTGTTGCTTTCATCATACTTTAGTCGCATAACGAGAAACTAAAAAATACCAGAATGCAGTAGTAGATATTCTAAACACCGTTTAAGCTTTTAACCGTCCTGAACCTGGAGTAATAAATGAACAAATCCCAACGGACTTTCGACTAAACTAAAATCACACAAAGATCTCCAGTCTCCGATCCCTTCATGCTGTGTTAACAAACCCACTGTTTCACATCGATCCTTCATTTAATGCTAAATCCACAACAGAATACGTTCTTTTCTTGCTACTCTGTTATTTTCTGTTTCTACAAACTTGATGTCGTGAATTGCGCATGCTTTTTCGAACCGCTGTAAAATCTTATATACTTGTGATATAGTTTAATCCAGCTAGCTAAGTGTTTACATCTCAAAAAGAAAAAACTGAATGCATTTTAAAACACCACACAAACAAGGTTGTTATAACCTTTTGGAATGTTATTAGCAATGACTGCATATACGACGCTTGAAACCAGGTGGTTTCTTGAATACTTATTCATTTTTGTTCTACTATACTGAGTAGTGTACTGTAAGGAGCAAATATGACAAGTCCATTCTGGGGCAAATGAAGATTGTATGTCAATCGACATTACTAATTATGTTTCCGTGTGTACAAAAGTGACTCATGTATAGAACAGGGTCGGAACAGTAGTATAAGCATATTCTTAAGCGTAAAGATAAGCCTAAGCCTAAGCCTAAGCCTAAGCCAAAAAATTAGTCTAAAGCTTAAACTGACTATCTATAGCCGCTCCGGAAAACGATGCAGCCCAGTTCTATACATGGGCAGCAAAAGTTTAGTATTTTCGATCACGATACTGTTGTAGTAAAGTAGGATATGTCGACAAAACATGGCTAGCGATATAATTGTTCAGTTAGTATTTAGTTTTCTAATGAAATATAATGTGTTAAGCTTGTCAGCTGTATGTGGTTCACTTAATAAGCTGTTAAATTTTAAAAAATTTACTGTATATCTTCGTGATACTTTTATCGTCTGTTAAGTTTCTTATGCCTTGCGACTTTAGCAACAACATTTCAAAGGTAAGCGATTGACGCACATGTTAGTTGTTTCATATAGTTGGCTAGATTCATTAACAGAACGTAAATATTTGGCGCGAATAGGAATCGACATTGGTTCGCCAGCAGCAAAATTTCAATATAAGAATCGGCATCGGCAAAAATTTTGTTATCGGCACGTCCCCAAAACATATACTATATACCATGCACATACAAATCTTCGCAACACAATGGATACCAACGCTGCCGTAATTATATCTTTCGGAGAAAGGAGTCGTTACCGGTGGTGCAGTTCTGTTCTGACAATGACCAAATTATATGTTTTGAATCTTCAGGATGACCTGAACATGAATACACCGAAATTTTGTGCGCAATCCAGCTTGCCCGTTTTCTAACCCCCTTTATTCAAACGCGTCGAAAATTTTGACGCGGTTTCAGTATCGTTAGTATATAACGCCGTTATTTAGTGTATTATAGCAGAAATAACAAAAAATTAACGTTTTTTGAAAATTACACCTGTATATTGCTAAAATGTTTCAGTTCAGTACGAATGGGTACGCGGTTGTGCCAAGTTTCCTGACAGAAAGCGAGGTGGAAGCGTTGAAAAATGAAATGAATAGGCTTCTGGAGGAAATGGATCCAGATACAACACCAAAGTCTGTGTTTCAAACTGGGGACAATCAAGATGTGAGTGACATAAAGCGCATCACTGTGAGTATACGCGGCTTGTGTATGTGCAGAGTGTGTAATGTTAAGACATATACATACTCGTGCACATATACCACCATAAGAAATTAGGATACCGGCCGCGTGGTGTAATGGGTAGCGCGCTTGACTCGCGAGCGAGAGGTCCGAAGTTCGATTCCCGGCGTGGCCATATCTTTCGGAGAAATTTAGGAGAAAAATCAAATATATTCGCAGTACTTCGAAGGAAGGGGTCGTTCCTACCGTGCAGTTCTGACAAAATTGTGCCGGAATCTTTAGCGATATCGGAGCAGGGAATTTTGCAACAATATATAAATTTTCGCAGACACAATAGACGGATTTAAACGTAGGTTTGGAACTTGTTTAACTTATATATTAGAAAACTATTTTGGTACAGCAGTATCTATCACCCATTTGTGACAGGCCTTGAAATTTAAGAACTAGTATGTACACGATGACGATACCGGCACATTCTTGATACATGAACTAACTTGCTCTGTGCCACGGTTCAACCAGAATTCCTGTTCCTTCCGGAATTTCTGCAAAAATTTAATTCCTGTTTCTGCATTCAAAGATGCAGGAACCGGAATTTTTAGGTGTTTTGTGTTAAATTATTACGTAATAATCGTTTAAATATTGAAAACTTTGTCACTGAAAATTGATATTTCGAAATGAGTGTTTTGTAGTCAGCTCAATTTTGTTAACCTGTTTATGGCATGTTTTCGCAAAATTTGATGATGAAGTAGCTGAAAATTCGCTTAAACCATTTTTGTCAAGTTTTCTAAAAATTCAATAATAATTCGATGATAACAATTATTTCAAATTCCGGTCCTCTTCCGATTCCAGCAAAGAAATTCAATTCATGTTCCAGTTCCAGCAACATTTAGTTCCCGTAGAAGCCCTGCTCTGTGCTCTTTGTTGATAGCAATGTACAGTTCTAACAGTTTTTCTATTTGCGATTGGTGCACTTATATAGTTCTTTAAATTAATGACGTTAAATAACACAAGAAATTAATGACGTTAAATAACACAAGTTTGCATTTTACTCTTTAACTTTAAACTTACGTATATGCTTTTAGAAACGCGATCGATACTTTTTGGATAGTTCAAACAAGATTTCATTCTTTTATGAATCTGGTGTTTTCAGTGAAACCGGTAAGCGATAAAATAATGGACTTGCAAAAACATGCGTCAAATACTTAAAAATATAAGTAGTGTGCAGCAGGAATGAGAGTCTCGGTCTCGGAATGTCTCGGATTTGACACGTATTGGTTTTCTGAGTCGCGGTGGTTTGGAACCGAGATCAGAAGTCGAGGATTCAGCAAATGTATGGCTGTATTAATTTCGCTCTGAATTTATGAATTTCCATAGAATATGAGCGGATATCCTTAAAAAACATAAAAAACTGGGAGCACGAAAAAAGTATTAAAAATAATTTATTTTGAAGATTTTAATTTTTTTCAGAGATGAACAAAATTTGACCGAGACCGACATTTTTCATCACCGGTCTTGGTAGTCAGGACTCGGCCTCAGTCTCGGTCATCCCTGGTGGGCAGGCGAAATGTAAGATATGAAAAAGCTGAGCTTAAATAAAATTTCTGAGACGTCAATTTTTGCTGTTTTAAATTTATTCTTCAAAATTACCACAGAACCATAAACATTCCGGTTCCTGCGTTGACTTTTTGCAAGAACTCCAGCTGCAACAGAAATGTCGATTGAACCCGGATAGTTGGGCAATGATTTTCGGTAGGAATAGATACAAATTATAAATTTTAATGAAAGTTTGGCGGATATTTTTGCTTTAGGCACGTGGTTAACTTTGCGTATAGGAACGTACATTTTATTTGTGTTTTAAGCATTTTAGGTGAACTTGTTGTGAACAAACACGAAGCGATAAACAAAGTTGGCCATGGTAAGACGCCTGCTTAGGTACCGCTTAGGTTGCAAAACTTGCGAAATATAGCACACGCGTACTTAATTATATTTCCTGGTCGAAATTACTGAATAAGGCTCACCATTATTCTGCTTTACGTCAGATATGTTCGCATTATCGTTGCTGCGTTACTCTTTTTGTAGTTAAAAATGAACTTATAGGTACCAGGGTGCAACCGGAATTACAATTTACCGGAACCGGAACCGGAATTTGAAAATTATACGGGAACCGGAACCGGAAAGTGAAAAATGCATTTCACCAAAAATTTCATTTTAATCTTATTTTTTGCTCTATTATTTGTGAAATAACCTTAGTCGAACATAGGTATCTATTTTATTTGTTGTATTTTAGATTTTCGTCGTCGATGAAGTGAAATCCACCATCAATGGCTTATATTCGGAGTACAAGTGGCTTTCAAAAGAGATTCTTAAAAATTTGCAAAGTTAAGAAAACGGCCAAATTATAACACCGGAATTTTTAAATCCGGTAAAAATTTACCGGAACCGGAAGGTGAAAAAATGCCGGAACCGGAATTCCGGTTGCACCCTGATAGGTACATATATAGTTGGACAATATTATTTTTTAATTGTAGCTTTGCATGTGTTAAACCCAGTGTTTCGACGGATTACATTCTCGGATAAATTGAAGGTGTGCTTTGAATGTATGTTTTAGTTCTTTTTTGTAAGTATAGTTAGTTGTTAAGCGTGCAAGGTTCGGAAAAACATTTCAAAAAAATTGAGTAATGAAATTTGGTACGTCAGGAAGTGGGTGTGTACAATACTTCGAATGTAAATGTGTACTGAAAACAACCCTCAGAAATTTTATTCTGTTTAGTCAACAATAGATACTACTTATTATAATTTATAGTCAATCGAATACATCTGTTTGAGTCTTATCGTTTTTGATGTTTAAACGACTGGACAATGTCAGCAGTTCAAATATTTCAATATTTTAATCAGTTGTGGAATACTTGTCTATTTTGTTTTAGCCATCTATGTTTTTGTTTCAGGACCTCGCACGGCAACTTAAATTCGTTGAACCGTATGTTGTCCAAGGAATGTATATATTTAAGGTAGATTGTGGTGGTGGGAAATTGGTTGAAACAGGTTTTATTTTGAATAATGAAAACTATGCCCATGAACATTTTGCATGATTGATAAAATTAGCTTGGCAGTGTCTCATAGTTTTGAAGCTGCTGTAAAACTGCAAAGTTTTCTTACTATATAATAGGCTTCTTAAAATTGCTAATTATAAGATGTTTTGTTTTAGCAGCCTAAAATTGGCGGTGTTGGTAAGTAATACTGATTATGTCATGCTATGCTCGAAATTGTTGTTAACTTTGATTTCTATTGGCAAAGGCAAATAAAAAACAAAATACCTCTGATAGCTTGCATAAACACGGCAGTAAATGGTATATAGCAATTAACTATTTGGTCAAACAAACATGATTTAGGGCTGTGTTAAATTATGGATTTAATATTTGGTTCAAATTCCGGTTAAAATATGACGTCATATTCATGCTCATGTTTTTGTAAGAGACTCACTGTTTTCATGCAAAAGTTTTCACATGATTTTCGATGTGTTCTTTGAGTTCGGCTGGGCACACGGAATATAAGAGTTGTACAGAAAGTCGTTGGAATAGAGTAGTTCATTGTTTTCGTGTTTCAATTTCAATGTTTAAACTGTCAAAGACCTCATGCTAACGAGTTCGATGAGAAATCTTGTATTTAAACAATATGACAACAATATTTTAAGGTTTACTGGGCGTAATGTAACTATTTGGTCGCAGTTGTTTTTTACTATTCGGTTCCTGTAACACAATGCTGTATTATTGTCACACTTTCCGGTTCTTCATTGTCCTCCGGTGATACTCTGCTTGCAGTGTATGCGTTATTTAGTATCGCCTCATGTGGACGCGTCGTTTTTGTATGTTGATCCGATTGACAATTTAATTGGATTTTGGTTCGCGTTGGAAGATGCCACGCTTGAAAATGGATGCCTTTGGTTTATTCCAGGCTCTCATAAAAGTAGGTTCATGGAAGTTTTCTAGTGAGTTTGGAATGTGTGTTTAGCTAGTTTATTACGGATATTGTATTTGAGCGAAGCGAAACACAAAGCGTTTTATGTTTGGTACTAGGGGTCGAAGGGTGGTTGTCCGTCCGTCTGTCCATCCGAAAAGAATGTCAAGAACCGTTGAACCGATTTCGATATTTTTTGCTTGAACGCTTATTATCCTGGGGTGTTAACCTCGCATTGGCGTGTTAAAAGCCGTTTATTAGCTACAGGTTAATTTGCATATTTGGTTAAACCTAAATTATGACTTTTTACTGTATTTTTCTATTTATTAGGGTTATACGCAATTTAATTCCAGCACTGAAGGGTTTCTGGGTACGAGAAATTGGAGTAAATAGTGTACAAACCTCCACAACCGATAATTGAATAGTTAGCTAATAGGTAATTTGCATATTAACATAATTGATAAGCCTAAATTAGGACTTTTTAAAATATTTCACTAATTATTATCCTTACAAGCAATCCAATTTCAACAATACAGGTTTTTGGTGCTAGGATTTTGAATATATTGTCTAGAAACCTTCAAAACCGATAATTGGATATTTAGCTAGTAGCTAACTTGCATATAAGCATATTTAGTAATCCTAAATGAGGTGTTTTTACAATATTTCCCTAATAAATTATTACGGTTACAAGCAATCTAATTTCAGCAACAGAAGGTTTTTGGGCGCGAGGAATCTGAATAAATTGTTTACAAACCTCCAAAACCGATAAATGCATAGTTGCTAATGAATAATTTGCATTATTAGCTTAATTGCTTAAGCGTGGTCGAGCTCTTCGCTCAATGCATGTAGTCCCACTACTGTCTTAGTGCAAATTGTTTGAATCGCTTTTGGTGCTTGTGAAGTGAAATAATTAGTTCTAATTAAATGTGGAAAGTGGTATCTTGTACAGCAAAATATATACTTGAAATTCCATTTAAAAGTTTGTTTTATTAGATGTATATGCATTGTTTAAATTCTATAGCAACCCAGCTGACATATCGCTTTGTTCGAAATCGAGATTCAAATGCAGATCAGCTGTTGTTTAAACATCAAGGCAAAGCTCCAGAGGAGTGGAAAGACGCAGATAAGTATGTGCCGGTTCCTGTGAAAAAGGGTAATTTTGTTTTTTTAATTATATAACGCAGAAATGTTTCCCTTGTAAGATGAATGTGTTTTATTCTCAAATTGAGGCAGTAATGTCGTTGAAAATTGGCTGAATAATATCACTGAGTGAAAAAAAGATACTTTGTAGTACGTTTGCATATAATATACAGCAAAATACGAACGGTATAATTTAAATGTATTCTTTTGTTTATAATTTATTCGCCTTGGGGTTGCGTTATACTCGCTGGACGCCGGCGTGTATAGCGCAACTCTTAACGTGGCGCTACATTTTTTGACTAATTTTGTATGCGTTCCGCCGTTGTTCGGCATCGTAAGTGAATTACTGCGTGGCACCTGCGGCGCCAAAGGTATAGCATCTCTCTTAACCTGTTCTTTGGCACGCTTTATACATAGTTTTATTGGAATGCGCTTGTAGTGAATCGTGATTCAAAGCAGGTTTTGTGGAACATAACATTTTGTTTATACTACTAGTATTAATCTATAGCTTACAAATTGCAAAATCGCTACAAGAACAAGAAATGTAGATATAAATAATATTGTCTATAGTAACCAACAAACATTTGTCTATTTTGAAACTAAAGTTTAGAAACGTTCTTTGAAATATGTTTCAGGTGATCTGGTATTAATTCATGGATTGGTTGTTCATAAAAGTGAACCGAATACTTCGTCCAAATCACGGCACGCGTATACGTTTCATGTAGTGGAACGGCTGAATACAACATGGAGTAAAGACAATTGGTAAGCCAATTTGCGGACTTAGTTTCCGTTTTGACAAAGGTCTGTAGCACAGAGCAGCGAACAAACAGTTATGTGTTCGTCATTTGTAACTTATATTATTTGCAGTTAAGTGCGAAATTTGTCTGCTTTTTGTTAAGCATATCATAACTGGTCCTGGTATTTGTTCTCAGTGCGCGTTTCTTATAATGCCAAGGAGTAATTGTATTACAACCATAATTAATATGACTGTGCATTCACAAAAGACTCTGAAACAGCAATGATATATCAGGGTGTGACCGTATATCCGGTTCCGGCAAAAAAATTAATTTAAATATGCATCGGTGTGAGATGTTAAACTTTGTCAAGTAAACACTTGAATACCTTAAGCAACGGAAGTAAGAATTGTACGCTACATTCTGATATTTGAATGCAATCTAGTATTAGATTTGAGCTTGTTATCCGGCTCCGGCCCACTATTTAATTATCCGGCTCCATGTCAGGGTTCCAACGGGAACTAAATTTTGCCGGAACAAGAACTCGACTTTGAAATAGTTTTTATTACCGAATTACTGTTGGACTTTTTATAAAACTTGCCAAAAATGGCTTAGGCGAATTTTCACCTATTTCTTCATTTAATTTTGCGAAAACGTGTCATAAACAGCTTATCACATAATTAAGATACATAATTGCTAAAGCACTCATGTCGAAATAACAATTTTTCAAAGACAAAGTTTCCAGTATTTAATGATAAATGATTAATACCAATTTCACACAAAAACGTAAAAATTCCGGTTCATGCCCTTTGAATGCAGGAACAGAAACAGTAATTGGATTTTTGCAAGAATTCCTGCCGGAACAGCAATTCCGGTTTGGCACATACTAATTGCATATAAGACGCGGATTGTAAAAACATAGGCTTTGAAATTTTCTAGCTCCGATCCCGGTATAATTCAGTTCTGTTTTTGTCCTCTGGGGCTCTGTGTAGTAATGCGTTAACTTAGAATTATATATAAATTTTGAATGAACCAGTTTTTTTGTTTTAGGCTGCAACTGCCCGACAATGAAGATTTTCTCTCACTCTACCGGGAATTGTAAAATGTGGAATTTAGTTTGAGAATATATGTTGGGATTTTTTCCAATGGATCATCATTAAACTGTGCCTAAACATATTTTTCCACATTTTTTTAATATTGTCTATGATTCTTGTGGTTATTTTTTTGTGTTTATGAGCTTTGTTTATGATTCCTTCTATTTTTATATTTTGTTATTATTTATGTAGACACCTTTGTGAACACAACATTATAACAAACTATAGCAAGCAATTCAAAATCAGCGTTATTAAGTTTTACATCTTGCCGAAATATACACATATATTTGGTTTTGTCGTCTACCGACGCCGGATATTGAAGTATTTTCTTTCCAATATTTTTTGGCTTCCGGTCGCACCCTGGTGTTTTGATTATTATAAGATATGAATACGGTCGGTGTATTTGATATAATCATTTGTTTTCTATTTTTAATACACATGTGTCTACCACTTGACAATGATAATGATGACTGGAACCCTGAATTTGTGATTGCATTTTGCCATGTTTCGAGTTGACTTGTGGAAATGCGTTGTCGAATTTATCTTATAATTTTTATTTAAAAAATAATATTGCGATATATTTTTATATTGTCAGTATTATAAATATGGTATATACGAAAAGCATCTGGTGTTTGAAAAATGTGTTTATACTGATGCTAAAATAGCGTTTTCCGAAACAGTAGCAAGCGTTTTTGCTCAACACCATTTACTTTGTGTAAAATTTAAAATTTGGGCCCATGTTACCTTCAAGGGGTGTTCAGGTTTCTGGTGGGTCTATAAAAGAGTAGGTGTAGATCCTAGATTATATTTTTTGCTTAGGCTTAGTCTTAGGCATACGTCTTAGGCATACGCGTTTGCAACGCTTAGGCTTATGCTTAGGAATACGTTTAATCTACTGTTACGTCCCTTAAAGTAACATTGGCCAAAATTTGTATTGTTTGTGCATAAGAAAATTGTGAAATTTCTGAAATCATTTTTAGTTGAAAATTTTTTGTGGCTTTAATAGATTGCCTGATTTTGCTGCCGTCAAATTTTGTTAGCAACAGTTCAGCTTGAGATTAAAATATTCACAAAACACAAGGTTTCTTGTTGCCATGCACTGAGCTGTGGTAATAATAGAGTGTTGCTCTCTAACACTAAGTTATTAAATAACGGGCCCATGTTAGTTTTAGGGGCGTCCAGGTCTGGTGGGTCGATAAAAGAGTAGATTTGGATTCTAGATTAGAATTTTACTTAAGCTTACACTGTAAAAAACAGGGAGTCAAATTGACTCTCGGAAATAGGCTTTTCCTGACTACACAAACTGAGGCAAATTTGACTCCGCCAGAGTCAAATTCGATTCACTGAATCGCTCAGTAAGTCCAATTTGAGACTCTGGCGGAGTCAAATTCGACTCAATTTGTGTAGTCAGGAAAAGCCTGTTTCCGAGAGAGTTAATTTGACTCCCCATTTTTTAGTGTGTAGCAACACATTTTTGTGAATGGTGATGGTAAACGCCTCCCATTGCTGTCACTGGAGTTCGAATCCTAGTATAAATGTAGGTCTCAGATTAAATAGAAAATATCCATGTGATAAACGGTTAAGCGGAAAAAATTTCAATTTACTATCCTTAAGAATTCCTATTATCTGCATGTTTGTTCATTTTTGCACTTATTTTACGTTTTCATATTTCATTAGTAAATTTTGAAATATATTCTAGTTTATTGGGCGACACGTTTAAAATTATTTGTATAATTTTATAAATTTCGGAACCACAATGATGTGACCGGATATTGGAAACTTTTGGTTTCACTTTTACTTCAAAATTTCATGTATATATTCAATTTCGCAAGTCCTTATTTAGCAATCACGCAAAATATAATTTTATGTCATCATACGGACTTCAGACGTCTTGAATTCAAGACATTTCTGAAAATTTCAGAAATATGGGTCGGTCTGAAATTTTTCACACTTTAAAAAACTAATTTCTGAACTTTTTAAGGCTGAATACAGGAGTCTTGAAAATTTCAACAAAGCTAGTCTTGAAATTTAAGACGTGTGCATTCATGCGGAGTTCACGTTATAACCGGGGCAGGTGGGGCACGATTTGTCCCATGCTGATTCGACGTCAACGTTAAAATTCGGGCTCTTAAGTCGGGTCAACACACAAAACTTGAATGTTATATATAACAATTGAAATTAGCTGTTGCAATAATATTTCATATCGAACAAAGTTACAACAATTTTGTGTGTTCAATTCCTGAACACTTAAACTCCTTACTTAGGCGATATGCGATTCTTTCAAAGTAGAACACGTTGAATTTGACTTTTCATTTGAAATCTGGAAGCGAAAATTTGAAAAATTGTGCACACCGGTCGACCATACATTTAAAAACCTTTAATGAAAATGGTGATTTGGACTCTATTTTTCAATTTGCGGAATTCAAATAGCTTTAAAATTTTGTTCTATCAAATCATGTCATTTCGTGTGTGTTTTTTACTGTTTCTTATAAGTTGAAAACAATAGCCGAGGTTGCTTCCATGTACAGCTTGCCTATCTTTTGTAGAACAGTCTGTTATATATTGTTAAAAACAATGCTTACTTGCATTGTAACTGTGCCCAAAATACGTATGTGGGGCGTCCCAGCTTTAATATAATATATAGGTTTAAGAAGTCTACAGTACGCTTATTGTGATTCGTTTATAATGTTTCATTCCAAATTAACACACATTTTGATTGGACTCTTTTCTAAGCTCTCTCTTTTGACGAGTGGATTCCGTACACTGGCAATCCGTCCTACTTTTTGTCTTCGGCCATATTGATGGCCGCCAGATTATCAGAATGGGGGTATCAAAATTCTAAAACGCAATAGATATATAGTCTACATGAACAGCACTGCAAATAGTCGTATCTATACACAGCAACTAATAAACGCCTGTTCTTGTGACTACGGCAGTAGGAACTTTTATTATACATACGTGTGTAAATGGGAAAAATTGCTCACAGATTAAACCTGGATGATTGTACCCTGGCTATAAATTCAGTGCTTTAATACAGTAATTCACATTTTTGGATTATATGGAAACTCTTTAAGGTTGAGTCGATAATTTTTTAACTTTTCAAACACCAATAATGTCCAGGATTTTCAGACTTGAATGTTTAAAAGCATTCTTAGTTTTGACAATTTCGTCGTTCTATACATTTGAACTCATTGTCAATTCCAGTACACTCAGCTATAGGACTTGTTTCAATTTGTAAATACTGTGTTAAATCAGCATGAAACGGTATTGACATAGTCCGTGGGAAGAGAAATATACTTTAATTCACTGAACACCAGTTTACGCCGTTGTTCAATTCATTAATACGCTATTGGTATAACATGCGTGTTCGGGAATTGAAATTGTATTCAATTATAAAAAACGCGTTAAGTGAATTTTATTGATTGAAAGTCTTAATTCATTTGCAGTACACGAAAATTCCGGTTGTCTAATTTTTCTGCAATTGAATTTCAGTTTCCACCACATCTTAGTTTTTATTGCAGCTGATGATTTAAAATCAGTTCAGTTTTCCGGTAGGGAATTACTGCAATTGTTTGATTTGAAAGCAATATTGATGGCATTCGATAATGCCCACTTTCTCACTAAACTGTAGTGGAGTAGGCTTAAATTGTAGACTAATTTTTTGCCTTGGGCTTAGGGTTAACCTTTGTTTTAGACTAAAATTTGAACGCAATCTTACGGATTTTGGATGTTTTCAATTTTTTTCATAAAATTTTACTTAGCCTGGTTAAGATTTGCATATTTCAGTTGTATTAGTAGAAAATTATAACAAGGTTTCTGCTGCTAGTAAAATTAGTCATGTTTCAAACTTTTATACATCAATATCTGTTTTTCGGTTCAGGTTCTTTATTTTGGTCACAAGCCGATTCCGCTATATTTACTATTCGTTTACACGTTTTTGCTACAATTTCAGAAACCAATAAGACAACCATAATAATGCCAAAAAAGCATACTCAGTCAAATAAAGTTCGGAAAAGAAAAGGAAAAGATCTCGATGAAATATTTGCTGATTTAGAACCGTGTCGGAAACAAGCGTTAAGCAATCAACCAATCGACTACGATCTGCCAGGAAAAGGCCAATTCTATTGTGTTGCATGCTCGTGAGTTTGCCAATTTTTCAATTGTATACTATGCACGAAATCTTTCAAATCATCATATCTGTATAGGGTAATTTTAGGTTTGTATGTACGTTGGCCGGGTTTGTTTAACTTAACCTGAATTTGACGCAAGGTATCGTTATTGTAAGCCTTACTCGACCAACAAGCTCCTATAGCTGAGTGGTGGTTGTAAACGTCTTTAACCCAGAATGAGTGTTCGACTCCTTGGCCCATGTAAAGATCAGTGGCGGAACGTTTTTATGTGGGAGTAGAAAAAAGTAAGTGTAAGCTTTAGACTAATTTTTTGCTTGGTTTAGGCTTAGGTTTAGGCTCAGGCTTAAAACATAGTGTTTGGCCTGTTTAGACTGTTTTGCCTGTGACCACTGCAGGAAACTCATTGCGATGCTAAGTACTTAAATTCTTCGATGCAAACTGATATTCTTCCTGTGGTAGCACTGCTATTATATTTTTTTACTTTTGTGTTCATACAAAATTGCGTTTGATCTCTCGCTCACTTCGTTCATGCGTTGGTTGACCATGTGCATGACTCTCGTCAATTTTGTTGCATCCGCCACTGTTTGCCAATGCGATTTCTGCAACTGGAAACTAATAATTTCAGATTTAATTCAGAGACGTTAAAAGTTCGCTAAGTTTCGCTATTGAGAGATTTAGATATGTTTAACTTGTTAACAATAAACGTACTGTATTAAGTGCCGTTATCGGTAAAATTGCTATTGAACCATAGATGGTTTAAATTTTTAGGAAATATTGCATCAGCAGCGATGCTTTGAAGAAACACAAGCAGTCCAAGGCTCACAAAAGAAGGTATGTGTGATTTTTGCCTTACCATTGGTTTATATAAGCTAGAGAGTTGGAGTTCCACATTGTTTGATCACGATTTTAGACTGGGGTTAGGCCTCAGTATGGCTACAGGCCTGTGATCAGTTGAATTATTAAATTCTGGATTTTGGTAAAAATGTTCAAAATGTTTCTTGTCATACAGATTACGTGAAAATTTTGTTCCATTTTCGCTGTATTTCAGGTTAAAAGCATTGGAATCAGATCCGTTTACGCAAGCGGAAGCAAATGCTGCTGCAGGACTTGGTACATGCGATTATTACGAAACAAGCAGGAGTATCAAACGACGAAAATTAACTGTCGAAGATGATATTTTTGCTGAAAACTGATAATTATGTATATATAATTGTTATTTTTATGCTTCACTGATTTTAAGTAAATGTGTATTTATTATGGTCTGTATGTACTTGTATGAGCAGATATGCTGCAATCATTATAGGTTATTCAGGGTTGTTTGAACCCGGTGTCCAACTTAAAAATACGAATTGTGAAAATTTGCGAAAATATATGAGTAAAATTGATTCCTAAAGAAGTAAATGAGTTTTATTTTGAATAGAGTGACGTATTGAAGCTACAGATGTGGGTCCAATAACAGGGGGTAGGGTCAAAAAGAAACAACAGTCTGTGATCGAATAGCAAGAAGTGTACTTCGGAAACGTCATCAAAAGTAAAGCGCCACCCTTACTACAGTAGTAATTCGGTGATACGACTGTCAAAACACGAAAACGGTTTTGTAGTTTTTGACAAATTTCCTATTAATCGAGATGATTTATTTTATTTACAAGTATGAACAATCATCGTTTGAATGCATTCACGACACGCAACTTTACAGCACCATTCAAACTGACAGTCGCATTTTTCGATCACTGTCTTCACGAATGTGTTATGACCACGTCCACAACACAGTTTGACGCAACTGTTATCGTTCGTTTTCAGTTGATTGTTTTCGAATTTCGTTTGCCACGTATGCTTTTCGGTTTCTGATTTTGAAAATTTTGAACGTTTTTGGCTAAATTTAAGCCGACGTTCACATTGGCGTCCTGTGGTACCGAGTATGCCTTGATCTAAATTTTGATAGCAATAATTAGGTGATTCGTCTAGAAAGACAAGTTCCAAGTTTGAGTTTGGTGACGATTTACGAGCTTTGTGACGTATTGTAGGGTTCTTGTAGAGTCTACGTTTTGGTCTTCTTCGCTTCTGGTTTAATTTTGAACTGTTTTTGAAGCTAAAATTTTCGCTATTGTTGATTCGTGATGACAGAGGACGGAATCGAATCCTTTGAAGATTGCCGCGGCGGTTGAGTTTAACACGAACCGCTGCATGGTAGAGTTCGACTAAATCAGATGCAATTTGCCGTAGGCCATTGAGTTGTTTCCAGCACGTCTTCAGATTGCACGATCCGCTTACACCGTGGCATTTGCAGCGGATTCGAGCGTTGCGTTTGATAAGCTGAAACTGGTAAATGACCGATAAATTCAAAAGTTGTATGTTCAGGCTGCACAGCAACCGCAGCATTTTTTCAAGAAACACTTAAAGTGGTCCTCAGGTCCATAGTCATCATTCCTTGGTTTGTGGGCTCAAAATGTTTTAGAAGGGGCATACAAGGGTAATGGATGACATAAAACAGGAGCTAAAACTATGCGCGGGTGCAAAGTTTTCCAGGGGAGTCAGCCCCCCTTGTCTCTTGCTGGCTTTATGGGCCCGCAATGACACTGTAATAACCTGGATTTGTATTTTACATAAAAACGTTTTTTTTTTCAGAAATTATATACCCGTTTTGGGTAGATTTTAAGATTTTAGCACAACAGTTTTGCTCATGAAAAATGTAATGTGACGCACAAAGCTGTGCTGAAATCGCTATACCATAAAGGCTCATAATGATTTTTTGAGATTTACAAATAACTGTCAGCATAAAAATGGCGGAATTTCTGGTATTTCTATATTCAAGGGTAGATGATGCATACTTCAACAAGAGTATGCAACTGGGTGCATTTTTTATAGAAAGGAATGTACTTTGCACGCATACATTGCGTGATTGGCCTAATACCCTTTTTAGAGTGGGATACAACCTGTGCGTACCATGGCACTTTATATATCCGGTATCAAAAATGTTCCGCTTACAAGTCCAATTTAGGGATTATTGCCATGTAAAGCGACCACCCCTCTGAATAAGGGGAGTCAGCCAAAAACGCAACGCCCGGTGGTACATTTTGTACCATGCCGAACTCCCAATAGTTGCACACTGTTGTATCATGCACTCTTGCAAAAAACACGATTTTCATTGGAAACGGAAACAGATATTCGATTGATCACCTTTCGTCCAATTGCATTATTCCAGCGATTCATAAGCGATCGAGCATATTTGCCGGATGATCTTGGGAACGACATTTCTCGCTCGCGGATATCAACAAAATCTCTGGCAAATTGTTGCCCATAATCTATGTTGTCGCCACAACCGTTCCAGTTCCAATGCGCGTTTGCCGTTGGATTGTGTTGCTTTGCGTCGTGTTGCATTGCAGTTGCACTTTGTTGCATTGCAATTACACTACTGTGGTGCATTGCAGGTGCACTGTGGTGCATTGCAGGTGCACTGTTGTGCATTGCAGTTGCCCTGTTGTGCATTGCAGGTGCACTGTGGTGCATTGCAGTTGCTCTGTTGTGCATTGCAGTTGCTCTGTTGTGCATTGCAGGTGCACTGTTGTGCATTGCAGTTGCTCTGTTGTGCATTGCAGTTGCTCTGTTGTGCATTGCAGTTGCACTTTGATGCATTGCAGGATCAATGTGTTGCAAACGAGCTGCAGTGTGCATTGTTGCAATACTTCGTGGCGTACGGGAAATGTAAAGTTTCCGGTGTTGGGCTTGAAGTGGCGACCCACATCCGCAAGTACGTAACATACCTAAGCGACAGTAACGGCTGATAACGTGCGCAATGCCTGCAGAAACAATTGCATGCGTGTACGCTGATTCGCGAGTGCCTGAAAATGACAAATTCGAATTTGAAAAACAGAATTTCAGCAGCTCTAGAAGCCAATGTATAGAATAGTATGCCGTAACAGCAGGCTAAACATATTCCTAAGCCGAAAGCCTAAGTCTTAGCGTAAGGATAAAGCTTACACCTAATCCTATTAACCGAAACCTGTGCAAAAAATAAGTCTATGAAGCTAATTCTGTTGCAGTTGTACGAAAAAATCTTTTCGTCCCTGATCAATACAAGGGTCGGCGTAGATTGTGTTTTCGTCTCTTATACATCTTTCTGCATTTTACGCCTTACGCTTCATCTTCGGCGAGGGCTAATATGCTTAGGAAAAGTCTTACTTTATGCCTAATGCTTTAACCTGAAATTTGACGCGCAGTGTGTATAACAGGGTAGTTTTCAATTTTTTCAACTCAAATTTTAATACCCGGGTATGGGTTCTTGTGGCCCTGTCTTAAAAATTTGAAATTTTAAAATGCGACCCAAAAATGACATTTTTGTCATGTATATTTTGAACTTTTGATTCTTTCCAACGCGATGGTTAAAAATATTAAATCCAAATTATGGTATAGGTTTAGTTTAATTAATATTTATCACATGTATCATTTGTTACGGTTGAAAATTTTTTGCAGTGTTTAAGGTATAGAAGAGAAAAACTAGAGAGACCGGTATATCTAGAATAGTGACTCTGAACATTTAGGCAATATATATACTCCGTCCAACTCAAAATTTTAATTGGTTTCAATTTACCGTTTGAGCAACACTTTACGTTTGCTCAGACGGTGAATTGAATATTTTTACTTCCACAACGATGACGCAAAATAAAGCGGACGATGCACAGGCGGCCATATATAAAATTGAAATATATCGGAATGGGCCCGAAAGACATAGTTTGCTGTAGTGAAAATTTTCATTTTAGAACTAGTTCAAATTGAGTGAGCAAAACACTGGAGTTTTTAGCTTTGGACAAAATTTATGCTGTACCATAAGAAAATATATTGTGAAAGCGAATTTTTTGAAAATATTACTTATTGGCTGGGTCTCCAAAACCGTACTTAAATACGACTTAGTACTTAAGTACGTGTTAAGTAATTACTTAACCATTTTGTCGTTTTTAAAAGCGTGCTTAAGTTAAGTAAATACTTAAGTAAGATTTCAGAAACCCAGTGAATATGTATTACTCTGTATTTGTTTTATGGCCAATAAGAAAATAAAAATGAAACAAAAAATGAATGCTCTGTATAGCTTCGGTTTTCCGCGAACTAACCTGCTAGATGGACCGGTCCATCCGCCCAGTCGACTCCGCCGTTTGTCGGCGTATCTCGTCCGGTGCGACTCAAGTGCTGAGCGGGGTTCGATCCCTCGCCCTTTGACTTTATCTGTGCATCGAAAATTCCATTCGACGACGCCGAGCTGCAATTCCACATCGCACCACGGAAATGCCATTGGCATTCGGCGATGGCTTCACGGGCGCCGTACGCAACTGCAGGCATGTGATCGTCGAAAAGTTCGCATATTCGGGACTGACCTGATGAAAGTCCTGCTAATCTTTGACAGACGCTTGAAAAAGTGTAGCTATCGCTTGGCTGATCCCTGGGTAGCAGTAAATGGGAATGGTCCGCAGATTCATGTTGTTTGTTGAATGGATCGGAATTTGGCAGGTGGGCAGATAATGAAGCAATGGACGACCTGAAATAAATACTATAAACAGTGCAAGAATAAATCAGAATTTAGAAGAGGGTAAGAGGGGGGTCCTCATTTTTAGTCTCAATCAATAGGAGTCCGTATCCCTAATAAGAGTCCGTAAGCGGACAAAGTCCTTAAACCCTAATTAGAGTCCATAAATATCAATTATTCCTAATTGTAGCGCATAAATGACTCCAGGACCAAGTAATTTGAATCCGAAACTTCAAAGTGTGCTTAAAGTTTGAAAGTACATTCCTAAGTAAAACCTTGCATGATCGCTCAAGCTACTGACACAAGACAAATATGTTTAATTCAACGGATCATTGCAGTACCGGATATATATCAGTAAATGAAGGGCGGTGGAAAGTGGGTTAAAAATAAATAACAGTCCGTAACCGACTGCGAAGCGTAATTTAGTATGTGGATGAAACCTTGCGTGCGATGCGAATGAAAAGTTGCATGTAATTTTAATAATTTGTATGATGAACGTTGTTACTATTTTTCGTAAAAATTTTCATTGTCTGTTATGAAATAATTATTTGGTATCAAAAACTTATAGGATTTGGGGCCCATGTTACTTTAAGGGGCGTCCTGGTTTTTGGTGGGTCTATAAAAGAGTAGGTTTAGATTCTTTAGAAATACGCTTAATCTACTGTTTGTCTAGTCTCTGTCGTACCTGATGTTAATATATATTTCAAATATGAAAATTATAATTTTAATTAACGTTTATTTTCAAATAAGCCTACTGCAAATGCCACATAAAACAGGGTTTTTTGACAATAATAAAATTAAGTGACTTTAAATATTTAAACGTTAATATTGTCAATCAAGGTGCAACCTTTTATTAAACCGTCAGAAATTACGGCCAATGTAAAGAATAGCGGCGGAACAGTATTATAAGCATATTGCAAAGGCTAAGCCTAAGCCTAAAGCTAAGCAAAAAAAAGTTAATCTAAACGCTTAAACTTATTCTTTTCCAGTCACACAGAAAAACGTTCCACCCTGATCTTTACACGGGCCGAAATTACGAATATCTCATGTTTTAATATATCTGTTAAAAGTCATTACGTATCCTTTAATTTTGTTTTAGGTATAAATATTCTGAAATTATCCCTGTCCGCTAGGGATTTTTGCTACGAAATTTAGAAAAATCACGCAAAAAAACTACAATTCTTAAAGTCAAAATTTCACAAAAGCAAATACTTGTTTTAAAAAAATTTCATTTAGCAACTGTGTTTCACCACCGTCAACATGATCACTATCCGTTTTCGTTTCCGTTATTTTTAATATCAACTTCCTGCTGTTCTTGAATATAAGCAACTGTTCATACTTACCACCATGCAGGTCCAAGTCCATCACATAAATCTACTAACAGGATCAATGTAAATGTTGCTATATTAACTGCATCGGTTGTTGTTGTCCTGGTAATTTTCATTCTGAGACATACATATTGACGCCTTCAGACAAATATGGTACAGGTCAGCTGTTATTACTTATTTAGTAAAAAAATCTGAAATAAGCCACTGTTAATTTTTAGGCCGGATGTTAATATTAATTTTAGCCATAATCTGAGTTGTCAAAAGCATACACTTTAAGTTCCTTCTTTTTAGGGGAAATCGTGACAGTTCAAAGCGTCCTCTGATACGAACAAACTCGCTGAAGAACACAACATTTGTAAAATACAAAAAATTCAACTGTCAAAATTGCTTGAATTTTTTTGTAAAAATTCTACCGAAACCGAAGGTCGATTTTCTACTAAAGTCGAACGCAGAGTTTGAGATGTTTTCTCTGTAAATGCGAGTAAGTTATTGTTTTTCATAAACGCACCGAAAGTCGAAATGCTTAGCTAATTTAATATTTTAGAGTAACATAGCCGAGCCATTCCAATGTAAACAATTCGCGTAATATACATTTAACAAGTGTCAAAAGCACGTGATGCCAATTAACTTGACTGTAAAGCAAACATTGCAGGTTTGCATGTAAGCTAATTTTACGCATGGTTCATTTGTAATTTAATGCTAATTTTATGCTTTTTTGCTCAGAAACGTGAATATTACTTTAATATCCAAGCCAACCCAACCGGAAAATACAAATGCGTAACATACAATTCTCTTATGATCAGGTATTATTATTAATTTTCAGCCGTGGTTAAAGTCTTGCTTTATAGAAATACCGGAATATATACATATATTATATATTATATATGTATTATATATATCTATATATTATATATTTTATATATATATTATATATAATATATAATGTATAATTTTGCGGTCAAAAAATATGTAGGTATGGTTTTGATAGATGTTAGAAATTCCGGAAATTTTCATAGCGACATTTTTCGCATTTTTATGAACACTATTTTTGTTTTGTGAGTTGGTCTGTATACACCAGCGATCCAAAAAACAGGGTATATGTGCCCCGTCAGAACATAATTTGTGTTAAAATGGTAAGTTCTCTCTACCTTACAATTTTTCCGGCTCAAAAAATTCGGCCCATGTAAAGATCAGGGGCGGAACGTTTTTTCTGTGAGACTAGAAAAGAGTAAGCTTAAGCTTTAGACTGTTTTTTGCTTGGCTTAGGCTTAGGATTAGGCTTATCTTAGGAATACGCTTATAATACTGTTCCGCCCCTGTTCCTTACATTGACCAAAAATTCTCAAATATATGGGATACAGTATTTCCAAAAAATGGTCAGATTTTGAAAATGTTAATATTTTACATCTTTTCATAAATTCGTCTCGTTGTTAATCCGCATCAAATTTGAATTTTTGAAAAATATGATTTAAAAAAAAAAAAAAAAAAAATATTTAAAATTTTTGTTTTGTGAGTTGCTGTATACACCAGCGATCCAAAAAACAATATGTGCCGTCAGAACATAATTTAAAATGTAAGTCTACCTTACAATTTTTCCGCTCAAAAAATTCGGCCCATGTAAAGATCAGGGGCGGAACGTTTTTTCTGTGAGACTAGAAAAGAGTAAGCTTAAGCTTTAGACTGTTTTTTGCTTGGCTTAGGCTTAGGATTAGGCTTATCTTAGGAATACGCTTATAATACTGTTCCGCCCCTGTTCCTTACATTGACCAAAAATTCTCAAATATATGGGATACAGTATTTCCAAAAAATGGTCAGATTTTGAAAATGTTAATATTTTACATCTTTTCATAACTTCGTCTCGTTGTTAATCCGCATTCAAATTTGAATTTTTGAAAAATATGATTTCGAAGTTCCAAAGGTCATGTAAAAGTATAAAGTACCACGTCATCCTGTTATAATAGGGTTTATGAAACAGATTCAACGTTTGTTGACTCGAATATAACTGTTTCAAGGTATTTTCATTAAGTTTACGACGATAATAGCTATTTTGCAACTTTAAATATATATCGACTATAAAAGAACACATTAGGTTTGTTTACTTTAAGGTCACTTTAGGCTCATAACCAACTAAGCATACTTAGGAGGGATTGAATCTTTTGGAGGTACGGCGCATGCAAGTTGGAGTGAAATTTAATTTGATTGAGGATGGGAAAAATTATGCAAACGAGGCCGAATCCCCACAGGCCATCTCTATAGTTTTATGGACCCGAGGTTATTGTACTTTGGAAATACATGGAAGAATGTGAACATTAATGCTATTGAAATCAAAACCCAGTATGGCAAACGAAAGGTTTGTGCTCGGCACTGGTGCTCATCGAACCAATTGTTAATAGGAACAACCATATATGAGAGTCATTTTGGCATGTATACATGTGTGAAGCCATGAATGTTAATTTTTTCGAAAATTGAGATGTTAATTATATATACTTTAAATTAGCTTCTTCATTAAGCATATTTATTAGATTTTCAAACAAAATTAAACTTTTTAGACCACTTGTCCATTTGTTGTCAATCCAAACAGTTTCGGAAAGCTTCAAACTCTCAATTTTGAGTAAAACCATATCAATATAATAAACCAAAAACGCAGAAATCGATACATTTTCAATATATATGTATGTATGTATGTATATATATACTGTATTAACGCATTGCAACGATTTAAAACCCCGAAAACCTCGCCGAACTGGTCCGCCATTGTCCGACCCAAATATTTTAGGCAAACGCAAACTGATTATGATTAATGAGTGTTTCGAGTCGGATTGAGGGTAACCCGAGTATGGGTCATTCCGGTTGCTGAATATTATTAATGTTGACTTCTGATTTATCGGTTTTTAATGTTTTGACTTTGACAGTATATAACATATGCGTCAAATACATCAAATAAAGACTGTGTCGAAGTCTGGTACAAAACAGCCAACCCCAAAAGTTCTATTTTGAAATCTATTCTTGTGGAACCAATTTTAAATTGTGGTATATCGCTAGGTTTAAGCAAATTATATAAATTATATGCAGGGTTGAACCTATGGAATAATGTGGTATGACATGGTGTAAACGGATACTAAATATAACAGAAACTGAAAACGGATATTGAAGTATAAAAGGCGGAAAACCGATATTGAAGTGTAAAAGTTTGAAAAATGTTTTATTTTTTGCCAACACATGCGATTGACGCGTGTGTATATTCAACAGTATTTCGAAAACTTTAAAAATGGCGGATGCATCGCATTTTTGGCCAATGTTACTTTAAGCGGCGTAACAGTAGATTAAGCATATTCCTAAGCCTAAACCTAAGCCTAAGCGTTGCAAAAATGAATTCCTAAGCCTAAGGCTAAGCAAAAAATGTAATCTAGAATCTAAATCTACTCTTTTGTAGACCCACATTTTTTAAGATTTATTTGTAATTTTTTGCGGATATCATAGCTGCCACACCCGGTTTGATGAAGATATTATCGACAGTCGGGTACAACCAAACCTCCAGCATTGGCTGTAGTAACTTTTTTTGACGATTGGAAACCTCAGCAGTGAACTTTTTAGTATTTTGATAAAAATTGTGTCGATTTTCAGTGATGTCTTTTATAGTAAATTTCGGTAAATTTTTTATATCTTAAATGTTGAAATGTCTCAAAAAGACGATCGAACCCTCCTGATTTTCGTATTCTTAACATTTGGCGGTATGTTCTATACGCCGCTGTTGGGAATATTACCGCTTGGACAAGAAGCTTAAACTCGTTCAAAATCAATGAGTCGTTCAATTGAATGTGAGTTGTTCAAAGGACCGTTCAACCAATTGAGAAATATTAATCTTTTACGTTTAGTTTATATATCACAGTATAGATCATTAAATTTATACTATGATTTATGCCCAGCTGCGAATCTTAATACCTCGGCATATATTTAAACAGATAAATATGTAGACGTATTTATCATTATTAAGCTTTAGATAAATGCGTTTTATCTAGCGCACAGCACAGGTCGGCATTGTCACCGCTCTCGTTAGTTGACTTCAAAGATCAGATAATTGCATCAGAAGCAGAAATTATTAACCTTCAAGGGCTGTTATAATTTTATGGCCTACGACGGCTTACTTTAGTGGTTATTTGAAAAAAAAATTTCAGTCCACTTTCAGTTTTTACACTGTAAATTGCAATGAGTTAATTAATCAACTTAAATGGAAGCTTAGTTATTTCTGAGTTAATAAAGGAAAACTTTAACTCACTCAGTTTAGTTGACTCTGGGAGAGTGGATTACTTAAATCAAAAAGAGTGGAATCAACTCAAACTTGTAAGTTCTGATTATCTCAACTGACAGACTGAGTGATTCAACTCATTCTGAACTAAAATCAACTTACTGGAATTTACAGTGTAGATACGTCGTTGTTCCTAAGCAACGGACTCTATCACCATGTTCAACGTTTTAAATGGGCTTTAATTACATTTCACCTTACTGACTTGGCCTCAGTCTTATAGGCTTAGGTTTAGTACAAAGGTTTACGTAAGCCCAAACTTTTGCCTAAGCGTTTACCAAAGCCTGTCCTTAAGCAAAAGGGCTCAAACACTATTATGGGTTGACGAACACAAGAACCGAATGAATCGTTATACAATTGGAAAATGGTTATAATTCTCCAATGCACCTTTATCACCATTTATAAATTTTTAGTGGTTAATAAGGTTAAACTAATGAATTTGTTGCTTAGAAATAAAAGACTATTTTTTACTACATAAGTACAGATTTACAAACATAAAAACCATGCAACACAAAACATATAAATATGTGTATATGCCACAGTTCGACTCTACCAGAGTCAAATTGAGTCGAATTTCACTGAGGCGGTGTCGAATTATAACTCAGTTTGTGTAGTCAGGAAAAGCCTATTTCGGAGAGAATCAATTTGACTCCCCATTTTTTGCAGCGTACGTATATATTCTAAAATATGGTGCCATTAGTACCAGCAACAGTTTTTATTTGATATTGTCCACGGTGTCTAGCCAGAACTCGTGTTAAACCTTCTGAATTCTTCAATTCAGATCTCAGGCCATATTCTCATAATGTGTATAGCACCTATTACCAGTTGGTGATTGATCCTGCAGCTTTCGAACCAAGTGAACCACTATAGGTGTGGCGTAAATCAAATTTGCGGCCAATATTACTTTTAGTTTCGTAACTGTGGATTAATGTTAGCGAATACACAACAATCTGCATGCAAAGTTCAGTTTCTTTTCACACAAAATCACATTTTTGTTCTATGAAAATATATATTGTAAATAAAGTAATGCTAGAATGTTGCCCAAATTACGTATGTAGGGTATTCCAACTTTAATTATATAGGAAGATGAAATAATTAAAAAAATGCACAAAAACACTTTAACAGCGGATACAAAATATATTTTAGCAGTACACGTGAAGAACTTAAATTTAAACGAGTTCTATACTGCAATGGTATCGAAGTGTGTTTATATTAATCATTTAACTTCAAGGCTAGGGAGTTTTATGCCTAATTTCCTAATTGGCTTTATCGCCATCCTAAGCTCGCGGTTAGTGGGGTGTTGATTTTTATTTAAAAAACTTTGGCAGATTTATAAACAGAAACAATACTACATATTATACAAAAAGTATCACAGACTAAAACATTGACTAGAATGTCATAGAATAATATAATATAAATATTTCACGTAATCACAGAATAAAATTATTTAAACAATAATTCAGGGCACACCACACACTACATAAAAATACCACCCAGTGAAGCATTACAGAATGCTCCCTGCACTTCGCCCCCCCCACCCCCGAGGGTGGGCCAAATTCCTGGGGGTGGGGTAATCTGGAATGCAACACTGGTCGGAGATCAAATAGCAACAAAATTTGCTATTTTTACAGAAACCATTGTATTTGTGAGTTTGCTTTTGTTTGTCTCTTGTGGATTAGTGATAGGCATCGGATGTTTTTTTCATATTTAATATCATTAAATTTTTAGCAGATATTTCCCATTATATCCAAGGTTAATGTTTATTTGATATGGACAATCTAGAATACTTGCGTGCTCCAGACAGCGATTTCATCTACTAGGGGACGCCGTTTCTTCTAACGAACATTTTCGCCCCCCCAAGCCCTAAATTTGTTCTACAGCAAAGAAAAAATCTATGCTACGGAACTAAAAATTTCCAGATCTGAGAACATTTTTGCCCTCTATTAGCTATTCCTATAGTTGCGAAATTGACACCAGGTAACTTTTCTTCAGGCCATAATAATAATTGCACATAAGTTGAATTTGAACGAAAACAAATATTTTAGTAAAATTTCGATTCCAACCAGGATTTAGATTTGAACTTAAATTCAAACGTTTGACCATATTCTTAATACTGATTTGCATCTGTCATCAATTCGTGAGGGATCTTGTAACTTTCGAATCAGTGAATGGTGAGGTTTGAAATTTTACACACTATTTGCTTTGATATTGCTCTTCTCATGTGCGGATTTTGAAATCAGCAACTGTAGTAGTTCGCTTGCTTGAAAACCTATGATCAAGAGTCGATGATGCCGTTAATCAAGGATATGCAAAAAGTCTTGCTTTGCATGGGGTTAAATCTACCAGCGCTCGTTGCGTTTTGGTTCTACCCCCCTCGCTTTGGGGGGGTGTCAATTTTACGTTCAGTACAGGTGTAACGGCCAGCTAACACCGAAAATATAATCGAACCACTTTCAGTATATATGCAATGGCACATGAATTTCTACATCTATGAAGATTTTGACCCCCTCCCCCCAAATAAGGGGGTGGGATAAGCCAAAAATGCAACGCGCGCCGGGTACATCCTTTTCAACACAGAATGCACCCAGTTGCATACTCTTGTTAACGGGTATCATGCACTCTTGCTATTATTAACTGGCAATAGATATTATACACATTTGAGACTACGTAGTTGTTAAGTTAAATTTGAGTCTAAAAACGATTTCATATCAATTAAACAACTTTTGACTGCGCCTGCAAATTTATCAGCGTCGGTTCGCTGACTCGAATAGTATGCAGAAATAGCGAAAATTATTTCGTTATCTCGCAAATTGTAACAACATCCGTATCCATCCGGAACCACTGCACCATACGCGATATACGTACCCGGATACGCAGTTGGGACCTGATACAAATGTAACAATTCGATTTACATATCAACAGGACCGGGACGGGGTCAGGATTATATTTCGGATCGATATGACCTCAATGACATGTTTGGTATGCGCCAGTGTAGCGAGCGAGAATATATTTTAAGTTCTTACGATTGTTCTACAGCCTCTAAAACTATGTCTTGTATCTCGTTTCTCTAGCAATTTTTGACAAAAATACATTGCTATATTTCAAGTTAAATATATACACGCTGTGGTAAAAGTTGGAAATATTTTGTGTTTTATTAAAAATCTATAATTCTCTGGGAAGAAAGTGCAAGTAGAACAGAATTCAGCGGTAAATCAGTATATATTTAGCTTATCCATATAGGACTAGCAAGAATTTTAGCTGGGCGGAAGGTCACAGCAAATGCATAAGTTTTCAGGTTTGTACCAAAACCAATTGATCTTTTTTCTAAATCAATAGAAATAAAGATTTTCAGAATCGTTAGAGGGGATGTGGACCTTCCTCCCCCCTGGCTACACCCTCAAGCTCACCCAAATAGCAATGACTACTGTATTGCTTATAAACCCAAGAGAAAAGCTAACAATTCAAAACGCAAGAAGCATATTATCTTCGGCCATAATGTAAAGAACAGGGGCCTAACAGTATTATAAGCATACTCCTAAGTCTAAGCCTAAGCCTAAGCCTAAGCGTAAGAATGAGTTTATTCCTAAGCCAAAGCCTAAGCCTAAGCCTAGCCAAGTAAAAAAATTAGTCTAAAGCTTAAGCTTACTCTATTCTAGTCCCTCAGAAATACGTTTCACCCATTATCTTTACATGGGCCTCTTCCTCAAATATCCGAGTTCATTCTCAGCTGTTTCAAAGACCATATCATGTAAAATAGACCTGCAATATATACCTAAACAATACAACTAATTTTTAGGCTTAAGTTTAAGTATACGTTGGTTTGTCCAAAACTTTCGGAAACAGAAATATACAACTATTTTCAGTTGCTATGCTCCGAAGTGCGTTACCTGGCTTGTGGACAACGGATACTGAAAAACTTTGGTGAACGTTTGATCAGAGTAAAATTCCGGTACTTTTCCCCAATGTTCTCGGGCCAATTCACGCAACGCGACCAAATAATTGTCAATCCCGTGACCACTGACGTTCTGAAAAGAAGTCGAGTGGTCGGATATAAACAGACGGGGGTAACTAGGAATGGTAATTAGCGTAGAAATGATGGAGTACATAAAGTAATTGTTGGTAATATCAAGAGTGTATAATATAGGAAGAGTGTGACACTATGCATACAACACGTATTAGCGTGATGTAGTATCACGCGAACACTACTTTGTCTCACCCCCCTTGATTGAGGGGGGTTCGGTTATAAAATGTTTGGAGACAAGTGGAAACATGCTTTCAATATGCATAAACTATGCGACGTTACTGAAAACAAACAGTTGCAGCTGTAGTTAAGACCCCCCCTCAATCAAGGGTGGGGTAGAATCTATTAAGGGCCGCGTAATATCACGCAATATATGTGATTAGATGAAGATGTGTCATACTCTCTATTATACACTCTTGGTAATACCAAGAGTGGATGATAACTGTAACAAAATCAAAATTTGTATGGTACAATATACCGGGCGTCGAATTTTCGGCCAACCCCGCCCTCTCATATTTAGAGTGGGGGTAGTTGATGTTTGAAACGTAGAACCCGCATGGTTTTAAAATTATAAACGCAGTTGGTTTACAACTGCATTAGTTCAACTTCAACGTGTAAAATTGAAAAGTTGCCACACTTAGCAACACGCTTAAATAAAGCGGGGTAAGCCAAAAATGCAACGCGTGATGGGTACATTCTTTTGAACACATAATGTACAGAGTTGCATACTCTTGTTATAAACAGTGATCATTACAGAAATACATCCACGCTTCAGTAATTATATCAATAAAAATATTGCCTGGGGGGGTTCTTTTTGTGTCCGGGGCGGGCCCCCCGGGCGGTCCGCTTGCCGTGGGGGGTGTTTTTTTGTTTGGTTTGGTGAGAGCTTTTTTGGGAGAGTAAATTGACTCAGTATTTTTTACAGTGTATAGGCTTTAAGGATCTATTAAATTTTATCTGACTTCACAATATATTTATTAGTATGATCGCTTAAACGTAATTCTTACTTCAAGCATAACCGTAGTTTGTTTTTCCATAGCTTTTCTAAATGATGCTAATTTCGTTGCCTGAAATTATAGCAAAACTTTAGCAAGCGAATGACGGACGCGAACGGCCCATATTTACTTTTATGGGTTTCCGTTTTTCTCACGAGACTGCAATAGAGAAGAATCAGGCTTTAGGAGGTAATTGTTTTGTTACGATTAAGCTTTAGCTGTGAATTTTCTGAAAACCACGCAAAAATGCAATGTGCGAGGGTACATTTTGTATTTACTCGAAAACACGTTGGATACACTGACGGATCCAGCGGACGTCCGCCAGGCCGTGGTCTTACAACAGAGATCAAAACTCAAATTTAGCATCAACATTTCATACTAAAATTGTGGCTGACATTGTTCTTTGTGGTTGTCAAAAGCTTTTTCGCTATAATAACCCGTGTGCGCGTCGTGTGGCAAATTTCTAGATTCACCACTGCCCGCATTCTCTTATCAAAACGTTTATCATACACTTTTCACTGAAAATCAGATGCTTCAAAATTTTGTCGCAAAATTTATGTCACTCACAAGTTATAACGCGTGTGCTTTACTCACGCAACGTCCTAGCTGCGCGGATTATGCAACTTTTGCGTAGACGGTGTAGCGGACATTTTCATACCGTCGATGTTTGCCTTGAATGTCTCACTCAACTGTACAATAGGTAGCGAATGTCTTCTATATAGATAGTTCGCTTAAAAAAATTATATTTTTCGCAAAATTTTAGGTTTCTTCATAATTTAGTTTTTCCTCAAAACTTTCGATTTCCCACCAAAATTTTAATTTCGTTCCTAAAATATGCATTTTCACGCCAAAATTTGATTTTGCCGCTAAAATTTAAATTGTCCCGCCAAAATTTAAATGTTCTCGCCATAATTTGAATATTCCCGCATAAAATTTGAATTTCCCGCCAAAATTTGAATATTAGCGCTAAAATTTGAATTTCCAGCCAAAATTACAATTCTCCCGCCAAAATTTGAATTTTTGCGCCAAACTTTGAATTTCCCGCCAAAATTTAAATTCACCCACCAGAATTTAAATTCTCCCGCCGAAATTTGAATTTCCCGCCAAAACTTGGTTTTACCCTTAAAATTCGAATTTCCCGCCAAAATTTAAATTTCTTTCAAAAGTTGTTATTTCCCGCCTGATTTTAAGCCACCATCACAGTTTCAATATCCTGCCAAATTAAAAAGTCGCACACTGTTCGCGGATTATGAATTTGTCCGCTACACCGTTGCCGAAAACGCCTAAATGTCCATGAATTTGTGTCGCAAGTGATGCTACGAAAATTGCTTTTAATAAACGGTATGGACATGTATGCTGTCTGTTCAAAACGGTAGGGACATTGCATGTGCGAAGCGCACGCATTATAACGTGTGAATGACATTAGTTAATTTATCGCGTAGGTTTGCTAAAATATTAATTTTACGTTTGCTGAAAAAAATGTTTCAAAAACAAATTGCAACAGTTTACATTGTTCGCCGCAGAGTCGTGCATTATACGTGCCCACGCCAATGTTGCGCCGTGTGCTGCCCGAATATTATCAACTCGGCCGAGTCTGAAGCGACGAGTTGAAGCGCTTTCGTAAGTTGAAACTAAATAACCGTGTTGTCTAAAATTACTATAGAACATTTTAGTTTAAATTTGAAAACATACTGAAGCTATAAACGCTACTGCGGCAACAACAGGTTAAGTTTACAGGTGCCCTGAAAATCCTATGTGTTTGAGAAAGCCTACCATATCCTATAGTCTATATTCAAAGAAATCCGCTGTATCGAATGTATACATCGCTTAATTATACAGAAGTAGAACCATTTTTATATCAAAATATTAAAATTTCGTTGCTTAAAATGCTTTCTGATTCGAAGAATTTTTTTGCATATTTTTTGAAATTAACCCCTTCTCACATAGAGTTGACTATGATCAAGTCATCGCAACGTGTGTACGTGCAGTAATAATGCACAATACCAGCGTACAACTTTTGATACTGTAGCGACCCGAATAAGAGGGGGGTAATAAGAGGGGGTCCCCATTTTGAGGCACAAGCAATAGGATTCCGTATCGGTAATAAGTGTCTGTAAGCAGATAGAGGCCCTAAACCCTAATTAGAGTCCATAAATGTCAATTATCCTTAATTGTAAGTTGCAATACCGGACATATATCAGTAACGAAGTGTGGCCGAGTGTGGGTAGAAAATAAGTAACTGACCGTAACCGAATAACAGAAGGGGTACTCTCTGGAGAAGCCAAATAAATATCAGTCCCCCATCTTATTTGGGTCACTACATTACGCAATATACACAGTATAAAAAATCCCCACAAAATGTGAAAGCCCCCTAGTGCTCCAGAGCCAATCTCCTATAGCTTAGTGGTGAAACGCCTCTTACTTCGGTCTCCGAGGTTCGAATCGTAGCATAAAATTGTGTCTTTAAGATTAAATACAAAATATTCATGTGAGAAAGGGTTAATACTTTTGAATTTTCTATTGCAGACCGGTACAAACTAACCTGAAATGAGCTAATTGTAAAATTAGCTGAATATACGCGTCTGGGCTGCATTTCTTTGATTTCGGATACGATTTGCCATAATCGGTGAAATGAAATACCTTCAGTTGGGTGTCTTTGACAAGTCTGAAACGAATTTAAATATTTTTTCAGATACGGCTGCGGTATGAATTACTATACCCCAATAACAAAAGAACAGCTGAAACCTGTAGGGTCAATGTAAAGAACAGGGGCGGAACAGTATTATAAGCATATTAGTAAGCCTAAAGCCTAAGCCTAAGCCTAAGCCTAAGCTTAAGCCTAAGCGTCAGAATGAGCGTATTCTTATGCCTAAGCCTTAGCCAAGCAAAAACTTCGTCTAAACCTTAAGCTTACTCTATTCCAGTCCCACAGAAAAACGTTCTGCCCCTGATCTTTACATGGACCACCTGTAGTAACGTTGAGCTCATAGCCGTAACTTCATTTTGGTTAGCAAAATTAAGGTTCTTTCTTGTTTAAGTACTAACTACGCTTTAAATCTCAACTTCTTAAGCCACATCTCTACAACCCAGCTGACTGAACATGAATCGCGCAGGGATGCACAAACGGGTACAGGATCACCTCTCCTTCACTAAACTATTTTGCATATCGCAAGGTATGTATTAAGTACACTGTAAATTCCAATGAGCTGATTAAATCAACTCATAGAGCGAATTAGTTATTTCTGGTTATTTCTGAGTTAACAACAGCAAACATCAACTCGCTTTGAGCTGATTAAATTCTGGACGAGTTGATTAAATAACTCCGAATGAGTTCAATCAATTCAAAATTCAAAGTTCTGATTTATAATTTTCGCCACTGGATCCAACTTGCACGCCTGAACTTCGAGCTGGCCCCGGCGCAAAACCGACATTTGTTACGGTTAACGAGTGGTAACATTTTTGCCACATTTTAACCTTATATAACAACTGCTGTTTTTGGCGATGAGATGGAAAACATTATTGTGAACACTGCATTTAATATACTTATTAAAATCATGCTTGCATTCTTCAATAATCTCGTACAACGTTGGTGAGACTGTCCAATTAAGTCGTCTCGGTTGTTCGATTACCGTTATTTTATCATCGGTGATTGCCTTTTTATGTTTGTGTTCGTCGCTAAAATATATTTAAAATGTTTATTTTTTCGTAAAAAATATAAAAATTAATATAGAAATGTAAATTTCGTTTAAAGAATTGTGTAAAAGAGCGCTATTTTAAGGATATGGGTCTTGATATAGACTGCAGTCCAAACGCAATTTCAGCATTAAACCGTCATACGGATTTTTTGAAGTCTTGTGGGAGGGCACCGCCGGCACCACCAGTTGCTACGCCCGTGATCAAAATATGCATTCCCGTCTCGGGTTATTCAAATAGGCTCGACTCGGCATCCACAATGCTCGATAAACTTTCGAAATATATAATTTACAAAATTCTTTTAGGAAATTTTTTGTGTGTACTTTTTACTGACTGGTTCGTTTTCAATGTTTTTAAGTAAAATAAATAGAAAAACTTAAACGTTGATGGTGAATTTTAATTTTCAACTAAGTTTTCACACACGTTTCAAATTATTTTTTCCATTGAACAAGCAATATATTGTTGTTATGAGACGTAGCTCGGCTTTGATGCTCCTTTCAGGGGCTGCTTGTTAATGGCACACAATTTTCAATTAGCGTTTTTAATTAAACTTACATAAATTTGAGTGTAGTTTCTGCGCAGTTGACCAAAACAATACCTTCTGCAACGGAATGTTCAAAATTCATTCCAACAATACCGTCTGTCGATATAATAAACTGAAATAAACTTTTTCACATGAATATTTTCTATTTCACCTCAGACCTGATTTTTATACTAAGATACGAACCTCACGTATATATTATTTAACGTATATATGTATATATATACTGTAGTGACCCGAATAAGAGGGGAGGGACTGATATTTATTTGGCCTCTCCAGAGGGACCTCCCTTGTTATTGGGTTACGGACTGTTATTTGTTTTTAACCCAAGCTCCGCCGCCCTTCGTTACTGATATATATCCGGCACTGCAACTATCCGTTGAATTAACGTCAATAGCTCGAGCAACAATACAAGGTTACACTTAGGAATGTACTTTCAAAATTTAAGTACGCTTAAAATTTCGCATTCAAATTATTAGGTCCTGTAGTCACTTATGCGCTACAATTAGGGTTAATTGACATTTATGGACACTAATTAGGGTTCAGGGACTTTACCCGCTTACGGACTCTTATTAGGGATACGGACTCCTATTGATTCGGACTCAAAATGGAAACCCCCTTATTATCCCTCCCCCTTTTATTTGGGTCAATACAGTAGGCAGGTTGGAATTTCAGCCAGTCGACAAAATGAAAACCCTCCATTTTTTGATGTTCTGCTATTTGTTGATATCTTCATGTCTTTTCAAACTTAAGGTATTGAGTCCTGATTCGCTGGCGGACAAGAAAATAAGACTGGCTTCTGGCTTGATTAGTGCGCAACATTTTTTATCGTCATTCCATCTCATTTTGACTGCTTATTGTGTAGGACATATCGTTTTTGTGTATCCGTTTTTAATTTCCACAACTGATGGGTAAAATAGAATTGTGTTAGAAATTGCCAAAATACAACGGTTGCAAACGTTTGCAACAGGGGCATGCAGTGATCCTACGTGGTTTTCAATTTTTAACAACTTTTCAAAGGTGGGGGGGCATGGTACCGTAGCGGGTATATTCGTTTCCTGTCGTCCTTCCGGTTATACGGCCGCAGCAACGATTTCGCGTCGGGCGACGAGTACCGCGTTTAAAGCTTTTTTCGCTCGCAAGCGTAGCGAGTGAAAAAATTCTTGGACCTCTGCAGGTATTTTTCAGCCTGTAAAAGTGGCTTTGGAGATTTTCTAGAAATTTCGACTGTAGGAATATATATACCCCCAACCTCCTTTGTATACGCCCCTGTCTGGTTAGTGGCGTCTTCTCTGGCTTACCTGGTTCGTTTTATCAAACCAACGATTCGTCGAGCTATGCGCGATCCCTGAGCCATGAAGCAAATGATGCAGTTGTTGTTCTTGCGTTGGATTTGAAATATTCAACGCCGAGTCGACACAAACCACAAATGCGCTCGATTTAATATCGGCAATGTTCTGTGCGTTCTCTGGCGCTGAAAAAAATAATCCCAAGTCAGCATTCGGTCAGAGGTATTGGACCCACCCAGAGGTGCCTCCCAACTCGTGGGATGGTTTTTGATCCGGTGCCTCAAAATTTTGTATGATAATACCAATTGACGTAGAAAGTTATCACTTTAGGCAGAACGTTTTGGTCCAATTTGTTTTCCATAACCGCCTACTTAGGGTGGCGATTTATCATACAGTCTCGCACGTTAGTAATTTTGTGTACGATAGCGCACGGTGACCGACGTCTTCGGACGTCATCAAAAGTATAGCGCCCCCTTACTTTTCGGCATTGATATATATATGCCATACTCTCAATTCTACGTCTTATAGGTAACATGTTTTCCAGTAAACATGCTAAAGCTACGTAAAGTAACCAGCGTTGATGAACAGACTTATAAAACTCGGCAAGCAATATCCTTAACCCTAAGTGTCAACGTACGGGTAAATAACTAAATTAAGTCTAAAAGCCACGGCTTAAAAACAGGTTTGAAACCTAATGATACTGGATTTGGTGTTTTTAACCAAGAAGATGGACAAACGGACCTTAAACGTAACACTGGCCTAGTGAAATTATTACTTTTGCACAATTCTTCGTAACCGCGTGCGGCTTTGTCTCGATCTGCTGATGTGATAATTCCAACCGGAATATCGAATCCTTCATACCGGCGCGCCTGTTCAATGACTTGCCGCAGCTGAGCGGCGATATCAGGGATTGGAAGCCGTGATCCGTTAACAACTGTTTTCACAATGTATGCCTTAAACACCGAACTTTGGCCCCGGTACACTTATGAGCCACATTGAACGATAGGCTTTGCTTTAGGCTTACACTGCAAAAAATGGTGAGTCAAATTGACTCTCTCGGAAATAGGCTTTTGCTGACTACACAAACTAAGTCAAATTCGACTCCACCAGACTCAACAAATTCGATTCACTATGTCGCACGTTTGACTCTGGCGGAGTCGAATTTAACTCAGGTTGTGTAGTCAGAAAAAGCCATTTCAGAGAGAATCAATTTGACTCCTCATTTCTTACAGTGTAGGTATACATTTAGGTTTAGGTAAGCTTTTTTCTAAACCTAAGCCTACGCGTTAAGCCTGAGCCTCAGACGAAGCCTAACTCTGCAATGAAACAGTGTGCAAAAGCATTCAATTTTCATTCCTTTCTTCTTGCATTAAGTACAGTACACTGTAAAAAATGGTGAGTCAAACTGACTCTCTCCGAAATAGGCTCTACGGGACTACACAAACTGAGTGAATTGCGACTTCGCCAGAATCAAACGTGTGACCCAGTGAATCAAATATGACTATTGCGGATGTGAATTTTTACTCAATTTGCGCAGTCTCGAAAAGCCTATTTCAGAGAGAGTCAATTTGACTCATCATTTTTTGCAGTGTATGGGCTATAAATTAAATGTAACCCCTGCTCACATTGAGTTGCCTGTAGGCAACTCATCGCAGTGTGTATATATCGCACCGTGTTTAACAATTGCAACACGTATACATAGTACTAAATCACCACAAGACGTGAGAGCCCCCTCGAGTTCGAGCGTCAAGCTCCTACAACTGAGTGGTGATGGTATACGCCTTCCACTCCAGTCATCGGAGTTCGAATCCTAGCATAAAAGTAGGTCTCAGGGGCAATAGAAAATATTCATGTGATAAAGAGTTAATTCTATCTGCCAGTAAATCTTTCGTCTATCAATTTACCTGATCTTTACACATGACCACGATCTGTTCAGTGCCTTCGCGCAAAATGTCGTGTGTAGCAGTTTCAAGCTGATCCCTGTCTTTGACAGGATACCGAAACGAACTAAACATCCGGTAGTATTGAGCCATACACATCGGCTGACCGCCTTGTTTTCCGGTTGAACGGTCGATTTCAAGTTTTCGACTAAAACGGCAAAGTTCAAAGAGTCATTTTATTGCATAAAACCATTCAAAATGTTGAATAGATTTTTCTCAACCAGCATCTAAGATCAAATAAAGCGATTGATTCACAAATTTCTCACGGGAGCGTGAGAAAAAGCTGTACAAGTGAACAAGTTTGCAAGCAAAGCGATCAAGAAGTCAAACGCAGTTTTAGCATTTAATATTGAATGCAAAATTTTGGTTTTTATTCGTGTTGAGGGGAAGTCGGACCTGGTAGAGCACGGGACGCCAGATGGATAAATAAATGAACATTTTGTACAACCTTATATATTAAAACTGTTTTGCAAGTATTATGCAAGGGTAGACGTCACGTGCTATGGTTTGAATAAGTCGTAATTTTTACTTATTTAATAAAATTTAAATTATTAAATAAAGATACATAGTATATATACTTATCAAGGTGCAACCGGAATTATAAATTACCGGAACCGAAACTGGAAAGGTAAAAAATAGCGAAACCGGAAAGGTAAAAAAATAGCGAAACCGGAACTGGAGCCGAAACCGGAAAATAAAAAAACACTTGTTACCGAAAATTTATTTTAACGCTATTTTATCGTTTTTAATGCTGTAAGCACACCATTTACAATGCCAAAATTCTGAAGGAAAGCAGCAGGTGGAAACATATGATAAATTATGGAGTATGGCACAAATTGAAAATTTTGGCAATACACACTCGGACATTTTTAGAGAAATAAGTTAGAATAATATGCCAATTTTTCTTAAATTTTCGAATGAGAAAAATTTTCAATACCGGAAATACCGGAAAATTCCGGTGCAAAAACCAGATTTTTAGCGGAACTGGATAGTGAGAAATACCTGCTTTCCATACCGGAACCGGAATTCTGGTTGCACTCTGAAACATACATACATATATAAAGTTAGTTTCTTGAAAAAGAATATCTTTTAATAGCGCGTATTCCTATCGCAATCACACATTATCACAGAGCAGGGAGATTTATAGTGGGCGCAAGAAACATTTTCCTAACATAAAAATCTTTTAATGCAGTTCATTGCGGGTTCTTGACGGTGGGACAGATAAGGTCCTGCGGTGCCCAGCCCTTTGTGCCGCCGTTGCGGCCCTATTTCTCAGGCTAAAAAGTCTGTACTTGATGCATACCAACTTACCTGTCCAAATTTTCTTTGAATGTATACGCGCCACATATTGTCATTGCTGCATACCTAAAACAAGTTGCAACGATTTTTACATAAACCCGAATTGATCTAAGGTACGCAGCCACGCCAAGATCCCCAAACAGGGATTAAAACGAAACTTTTGTGTTAAGATTCAGTCTTAAATCGCGGATTTGGCTTCTCGTTCGCTTCGCTCGCGAAATTTGGCAATTTGTATATATCGCATGATATCCTCATTTCAATTAGCAAACGCTGAAAAGCCTTTTGGCTGTTTTGTCAACTTAGAGTTTTTGCCAAAGGTTTGAACAGCTGGCAAACTTTTTTGCTTAAATCTATGACCAGAACACCTGCAGAATAAAAGAAAATTTTTTATAAAATTATTTTTAAAAATTTTTGAAACAAAATTTAAAATCAAAATTTTTTGTAATTTTTCAAAACCAGGTGTCAAGAATCAGGCAACGACTTTCGGTCGATCACAGTACTGGTTGGTTAACATCATAGGCGTAGCCAAGATTTTGGTTTGAAGAGGACTACAACGATTAGGTCGCTTAACTCTATTAGGTTTCATTTTGACGTTATTTATTCCAGCTGGCATCTGGTTATTAATACATCTAAGCTAACACATCAAACATTTAGAAATAAATTTGTCAAAATTATTGGAAAGAAAGCTGACTCGAAAAAAATGTACCACCGGGCGTTGCGTTTTTGTCTGACCCCCCCTTGTTTAGAGGGGGTCGCTGTTACATGCAATAACCCTAAACTAAATTATAAGCAGAGCATTTTTGTTACCGGATACATAAGGTGCCATGGTTCGCATAGGTTGTACCCCCTCTAAATAAAGAGGGGCAGGCCAATAACGCAACGCGTGCCGGGTACATTCTTTTCTACACAGAATGAATAAATTTGCATACTCTTGATGAAGTATGCATCATCCACTCTTTGTTTCATTAGTGTATTTTTTGAAATGTCCCGATCTGTATTTTGCCAAAAAATAATCACAATTACCTTATCATATCTTCGGTGTCGGCAAAATTTTGCATCGGAAACATATACGCAGGATTTGAGTTGACCGGCAACGCAAGTCGTATGTTTAAGTACATGTCATTCAGCCAAAAATCGTTGTGCTAAAACATTGAAAAAAATTTAAAAAAAAACATATTGAAAATTTATAAAATTTATTTAAAATTGAAATGCGCTATTACTTGTCGTACGGTGCCGTCCGTCTGTCCGTCACCGAACGGCGAAGTGAGACACCGTCCGTCACTATACGGTATTGTACGGTCAGTAATTCGCGTACGATACCGTACCGTGACGTACGGTGACGAATAGCGACGGACTTCGCTGGACATTATCAAAAGTATAGCGGCACCATAAGACTGAAGGGTCGATTAAATGCTTCAGAAATGTACTTACGTTTATATCCGTACCTTAGTTTATAGTGGAATAGTTATTCATTATTTTCTCTTTTCAGAAACTATAATTTTTATAGTTATAAGTAATTTAACCCTTTCTCACATGAATATTTTCTATTTCCCCTGAGACCTACTTTTATGCTAGGATTCGAACTCCAGTGACCGGAGTGGGAGGCGTATACCATCACCACTCAGGTATAGGAGCTTGACGCTCGAACCCGAGTGGGCTCTCACGTCTTGTGGTGATGTGTGAGAAGGGGTTACAGATAGTAAACTGAAAATTTTTCCCTTAAAAGTTATATAAGAGAAACGACATTTTTACGCAACTTAAAATATACCTGTTCAATACTAACTGAAGCAGATCAAAAAAGTTTATGACGGAGGGATCAGGCTGGCAAATGGTATGAAACGCAAAAATTGTAACGTCGGGACCTTACCATTTTATCACAATAAATTCCGCAGGAAAATGGTCTTTTTACAAAAAAATTCTAAGGGGAAAATTGTAAAGGTGGGCACCTTACGATTTTAACACAAAAAATTTCTGACAGGAGGGGCGTACGCTCACCCCCCTTTCCGCCTCCCCTCTGGATCCGCTAGTGAATCCTAGAGGTCAAACCAATTTGTTGTATGGCTGGGATGCCCTCAAAAACATAAACATTGTCTAACTTTGCGGCTTAATCCATTGAAATGCGATGATGGATTTGAAGAAAATGCGGAGAAATTCAACTGAGAAACTTACCCAATTTTCGCTTTTGTTCGCGTGCTGTTCCAGCAACTGTTGCAGCTTTGGTCCTTCGTTCGTTCGAAAACGTTCAGTGACTTTTTTCGTCTCCAAATATGTCGCATCGTCGCTGATAACTCGAGCGTAATCCAAATAGTTCGCCAACGATGCTTCTAAGCTTGGAACGGGAATTTTCGGTAGTTGTTTCTGAAACTTGACAAATCTATATATTATAGCTGGAACGCATCACATACGTATTTTGGGCAACTTTCCAGCATTACTTTGTGTACAATAATTTGTTAGGAAATACACTTGATTGTTCCAATAAAAGAAAACTTGCGAGGAAATTTTTATGCTTTAGCTAACGTTTGCGCATTGCGCAAAGCTGGCAGACTGTTGGGAAAGACTTGAGAAGTTATTAAAGTAACTCATTCTTGCAAGAATAATTTCCGATTTCATCTGAGTCCTACATTTATGCTTTCCAGCCCGGAATTTCGGGGGCATCCTAGCCTGCTCCGGCACTGCTCAGCTGTGCGCTCATAAGACTCAAACCAAAGAGAGATCTCACGTGTTTTGACCAATTTTACAGCGTATACTGGCAGTGGAAAATGTAAAGATCAGTTGCGGAACGTTTTTCTGTGGGAGTGCAAAAAAGTAAGCTTAAGCTTTACACTAATTGTTTTGCTTGTCTTAGGATTAGGAATACGCTCGTTCTTACGCTTAGGCTTAAGCTTAGGCTTAAGCTTAGGCTTATAATACTGTTCCGTCCCTGTTCTTTACATTGGCGCTCGTAGTATTAATAGTCATACAATTTATTGTTCGTTATTCCACTAATACACACACATTGCACTAAGTTGCTTTTGGCTAAAGTTGAACCACTTTTTGGATCAACAAAACTCTAAAAGCCTTACATTTAAACATCTTAACTGAATAATACGGTAATTTGATATTACCAATCCTCAAATCGTATTAATTGTTCAAAGACAAATTATTATTAACATAAAATTTTATCTTAAAAAATAAAAATATAGAAGATTCTGCAGAATATGCAGCCAATGTATAAAACATAGCCGGAACAGTAGTACAAGCATATTTCTAAGCCTAAGCTTAAGCCTAAGCGTAAGAAAGATCTTATACCTAAAGCCAGAGCAAAAAATTAGTGTAAAGCTTAAACGTACTCTATAGCAGACCCCCACAAAAACGTTCCGCCGTTGATTTTTACATGCGCCGAATACGCAATCACAACAGTTCCCGTTACAACTTACCTTTACAACGGACGGATATTTTGAGCATTGTTTACCGTTAAAATTAATCAAATGAGCATAGAAATTTTTAGCAAAATTCAAAATAAATTTAGTATTTTTAACAGTCGTCATTAAAGGTTTTAAAACTGAAAATTTTTTAACTCAAAATATCTTTTGAAAAAACACAAAACTTTTATAGAAATTATTGACTTGTGGGTCAAAGATCGCGTAACGACAGTCGCATTTGGTCCACTCCCGTGGTGTAAGAGACGCAAACAATATCCAGAGGATAGATTTTGTAGTCCGAAATATTAAAACACGGTTTGAGCAATTTTTGATAGATTGAAAAATTGTACCGAACGTGCAAATGTTTTAAGTTACTGCCGAAACTTTGTCATATTTTTCATTTATTTGGCAAAAAACCCATTGTCAGCTTCAAACGCTTTTAACCCGGTACGAACCGGTGTGGAATACATCCCTTCTCTCAGTATCCGCCACGGCTGTCATGAGAGTCCGGTAAGGCGGTTTCAGAGACATAATAATACTTAGTTCCCTTGGAAGAGTTTTCTGTCTTGTTTGTAAATTAATTGTAAACGTTTAACATGCCCCCTGCTTTTTGTTTAATCCGTCTAAGTTTATTCGACACATATCTGACTATTTTTGAAATATATAACATCGGTGCTAATTTAATTTAACGAGAACAAACTAGACAACGTATCATTATATTCTAAAAAGAAACTACTTAAGGTTTGTTGTATTCAAATCAAATCACTATTGCGGTAAGATTCAAAGTATTAGTTTTAAAATTCATCGTCAAATACGAGTTGAGTAGCCGTTCACTTCAAGTACAGCTCTTATAGTTTAAGCTTAGGTTTAGGTTTAGGACAAGATTTCGTTTTGCCTAAACATTATCTTAAGCGTACATCTTTAATGTGATGGTTCAACGAATAATGGCCGTCCAATAGTACGCCACTCAACTTAGCAATTGGTGGCTTAGCATACGGCTTAGGTTTAAGCAGGGCCGGAGTAGCCATCCCCCATACCCCCATTTTGGGGGCCCACCCCTAATGGGGCCACCCACACCAAACCGGTAGACACAAAACCGCTAAAGATTTTAAATGTGTATGGCGTCTCGCTCGTTTCGCTCGCGAGTTTGGCGGCCCCCATCCTGGAATTTCGGGGGAGTCGCCACCCCTGCCTGCTCCGGCACTGGGTTTAAGACAACGTTTAACTAAGCCTGAGCCTAAGCCTTAACTGTGAGTCATGGGGGTAAGTGTACCAGAGCGGTTTAATACAACCAAATTTCTCATCGATTTTCAAATTCAACCGCAACAAATTGAATAATAAAAGCTTAGCTTTAAGCCGATTATATCTCTCTCTTGACACCTTTGTCAGCATCACAAAGAGGCTGAATGGTTTGCTCAGTGAACTTCTCTGGTTTTAATTAGATACCAGATTTCGGGTTCTTTACCAGAAAACTGGGTTTACTGCTGGCATTCTAGTGAGATTTGTACGGAAACGATGAGTTAATCATATGCCACTTTGGTGTGAGAGCACAGTTGAAGCTGGTATTGAAATTAAGAGCTGTATTCTCAAATGTGTGTAGCTAATTTCGCTAGGCGTCGCAATGAAACGATGACACGATCCGGGGTTCTGATATTTCTGCATACGCGTTGTGCAATTTAAATACGGGCTCTAACTCTAAAAGAGTGACTCAGTGATTCAAATTTGACTATGGCGGAGTCGAATTTGACTCGGATTGTGTAGTTCGGTAGAAACTGTTTCGGAGACGTAAATTTGACTCACCATTTTTTGCAGTTTTAGTAATAAAATTTTCTCCAGTGATTCCCCATATGCACACCCCCGAACTCATATTTCAGACAGCGTCCATCATTGACAACCTCGCTACTGTTCGCTTTAATTGAATCTTTGAAAGTTGCTTTCAACTTATGTTGAGTTTGCCGTGATTTATTTATATTCAAATATTTGATTGTTCCAGTTTAAAATTTGGTTACAAGAGAAAGATGGGTGCCGACGAATGATTTAATATCGGTATACCCTCGGCTGGTACCAAACGTATTCTCCAGCCAGTAAACCGCAGGGACAGTAAGCGAATTGTTTGCGCGAACTATGATTGTATTTTTGTACCCACGGCCAAAATATTGAAAATTACCAGCGGCAACTGTTACGTCACTTCTACACGTCAATGTAGAACCGGTCTAGAGAAAGCTGTACCCCTGACAGAGTTTAGGAATATACCTGGTGGGGACCGATCCAGAGCGGGTCGCGGGATACCGTCCGTTAGAATCATTTTTACGAAAATGGTAAGGTGTCTCTAGCCTACAAATGTTGAGAATTGTGCAACTAAAATTGGGTTTGGCTTCTGGCACGCTCAACTCGTAAGGTCTTTTAACCATGTATATTGCACGCATCCCGGTCACGAATTTCTAGATCCGCCACTGATACCTGGATCGGTAGAAGGTTCGTTGATCCATTTTTGTACTCAAATGGCTTACCAATAGTTCCTGATCCCGTTTGGTTCGTTCTTCTCTTGAAATCGTTTGCATAATGCCGTTGTTCGGGCTGAAATACACATAGCACAATAAAACAGTTTCTGTAAACCAAGAAAGCCAGTTGTGATTGCGCGTCGACTCCACTCAGGATTTTCTGGCGAACGTGCGCGTTGCTAAAGGGGGCCGGGGTGTTCAACCCAATGCAAAACTTTACCCCCTAGAAAAATTTCAACCTAGACATGTAAATTATCGCAAACCTTTGTACGCAAATTCTAACAGTTTTCCAACTCGTCTAGCAAGGTAAGGTGGATACGGGCGTTCCGGTGCGAAAGGTTACTTTTTGCCTTATGAAAGGAACTGGGGCTTGAGGCCGAATGGGGCGGAGTGACATTGGCCGCCCCATTTTGCACATAGTGGAACTTCACACGCGTCGGCGAACAAACGTGGGTCAGGTAAAGAATTTCAGTTGCGAGTGTACCCGCGGGAAAAAATTTGAATTTAATCGGGTCAGAAAGTGGCAGTTTTTACACGTGCCACACTGCAGCTGATAATCAGATCATATTGTTGACTGAAAAAATTTAGCGAAAAAGCTGATCTGAGGTACTTAGCTAATTTTTCGCATTTGATTTGTCTTCTGCAAAAGTGTCGTTTTTGACAAAACCGGTAAAATTATTTAAACAATTTCACTGACAATAAATAACGTGAGGGTTTGGACCCTGCGCGTCCCTCCAGAGAACCGAAATTTCGACGGCTGCCCGTTGTTTGCTCAGAACCTTAAAGCTGAGTCTGGCGATACGAGTTTGTACGGGGTCCTCTCGCTCGGATATAATCCCAAATTAATCGGGCAGTCCGAAAGCTCACACATTATGTGCTCCGAGCTATCAAACCTAAATTCTAGGATTTCGAAGAGCTGGGTGCAGCGACATCGGTACAACAAAGCGAGAATTATTATTACAGAAATTAGCGGGATTTATAGGGCGGTTTGAAAATTTTTTAAAATAGAATTGTTCTAATCTTGTCGGTAAGACAATAGAGCTGTTGTACACTTAATTCACACGTAAGATTATGCCTAATACAAAGCTTACAATTCAAGCTTAGGCTCAAATAAAGTCTATTTTCAGACCTAAACCTATAGCTTGAGCGGCCAATGTTACTTTAAGGGGCGTGACAGTAAATTAAGCGTATCCCTAAGCCTAAGCCTAAGTCTAAGCGTTGCAAAAATGCGTTCCTACGCCTAAGCCTAAGCCTAAGCAAAAAAATATAATCCAGAATCTAAACCTACTCTTTAATGGTCCCACCATAAACCTGGACGTCCATTAAAGTAACATGGACCGCTTGACCCAAGCCTTAGCCCTTTCCGAGAGAGAGCGCACAAGAGGCGATATTTGTACGGAAGGACGTCTCTGTTATCGTCCGTATGGAGGCCTTAAACACCGCCGTACTTTATCGCCTATTGTAGAGAATACCATTTCGATACTTACCGTCTTTGATAACATTTCCGATAACCCAAACGCTGTAGTGATTTGTGAACCAAATATTCGCATATTTCCATTTCCATACTAATTTTAGGGCATTATTCAAAATCTCACATTGAGTTGCCGGCAACTCAGCGCAGTGTATATTTGTTAAATAGTATATATCGCACCGTGTTTAACAAATGCAACACGTATACATAGTACTAAATCACCACAAGACGTGAGAGCCCCTCGGGCTCGAGCGTCAAGCTCCTATAGCTGGGTGGTGACGGTATACGCCTCCCACTCCAGTCACTGGAGTTCGAATCCTAGCATAAAAGTAGGTCTCAGGGGAAATAGAAAATATTCATGTGAGAAAGGGTTAAATTGTTTAATTGGTTTAAAAAATTTCCAGTGTTGCTGCAGGCGCGTGTACCGAGCGCGATATACCGGCATGCAGCCTTGGAACCGGCCCGGTTCTTAGGGCCATGGCACATCAGTCCTGGCGCATGCCCGGCCCGCATGCATCCTGGACCGCCGCTCTTGGGCCCGAGCCACCGGCATGCAGCGTTGGAACCGGCCCGGTTCTTAGGGCCATGGCACATCAGTCCTGGCGCATGCCCAGCCCGCATGCGTCCTGGCCCGGCCCTCTTCGGCCCGAGCCCGTGAATTTTACATAGGCTTAAAGTAGAATACAAGACATAAAACAAACCATATATACATAAGACTATTTTTCATATTTGGCCAAATATTGTTCAGTGCAATTTTCTTCAGTGCCACAATGCCTCAAACGGCAAACGGATGCAAAAGGCTTCGAGTCCCGGTTTACTACATTGTCACTTTCACTTTGATGGCCGCTCAGATTCGTCTCTAATAGCTTGTAGGCCTAAACGCTGCGTCTAGTGAGCTTGGATATCCATAGAAGTAGTACTGTATTTTCACGCTTAACGGATTTCTTGAAGTAGCAGCAGCAGAAACGTTTGCAGTTCAAAATTCTTGATAACCAAACAAACTCGCTTGATAGGATGGTGGACTACAGAACGTTTTACATCCAAATGGGTTCAAATGATTGCGATTTGTGAACTCAACAAACTCTCCTTCGAATATTTGCAGCCCGTAGGGTTATTTTTCAAAATCCTTGCTACGCTGTGACTGCAGTATATATGAAAATTGAAATGAATTAAGCTTCAAATATACGTATCGAAAGGTTATTACAATATCAAACTAGCGATCTATTTCACGGGCTCATGGTACAACAAAATGTCACGAACTGCTCAGATTTATTTTGGCTCGCGGGTCTAAGCCCGGTCCCGGCCTGGTTAGGCCGACGGGCACAACATTTGCGCCGGAGCCCGGTTCGGCGGGTCTTAATCGGGCTGGTTCCAACCCTGCCGTAATGCATTTCGGTTGAAATAAATCTATACTTTACAATAACCTAAATAATCCCTTGCAAATTCCAGTGAGTTGATTTTAACTCAGAATGTGTTGAATCACTCAGTCTGAGTTACAACTATCAGAACTCACAATTCTGATTTGATTCAGTTCATTCTGAGTTAATTAAGCTCACAGTGAGACAACTCAGAGTGAGTTAAAGTTTACTGTTATTAACTCAGAAATGACTAACTTTCCGTCTGAGTTGATTAATTAACTCATTGCAATTTACAGTGTAAACAGTATATAGGAGCATGCCACACTCTTAACAATAAGCATACGTCTAAACGTAAGCATAATCCTTAGTCTAAGCCTAAGCTTCCCAGGTTACAAGTCTCCAAGTCCAGTTGTTTCCGGTTGGATATTGCCCCTATACGTACCATGGACCTAATTTATAATTATTTGTCAAATTTTGCAGTTCCGATGTGAAATCGAGCTAACACTCCAACTATTTCCTCAACCTGAATTGATTTTACTAAATAAATACCTATTTTATTGTCGCTTTTTTACATATACCAAGACTTAAAACTACACTGAGCAACGGACGAAATTAATTGTTTCGTTGTAGAAAAAATATATTCATGGGTGTATTTCTGGGGTTTCCCTACGGTGTCGTACCCAAAGCGTTAAAAATTTCAAATACAGTAAATGACAAATTTATCCGCATCTTTCTTAAATTTAGTCTTCAAAGCCATATTTTGACAATTTCAATCTATTTTCATATCCTTAAACGTGTACAGCACGCGCACCGGTGACTAGTTGGTAATTAGTTGTGTCTAGTAATTGAATCAATTACCTCTTGTTAATTGTCAAAATTCAGCACATTAATTGCACTACATTTATCATACGCTATGTTATGTGAACCTTTAGATTTGCAACTTTCGTGGTTCTCTTGTTTTATAACCCTTACTGATTGGTTGTAGGTGCTATACACAGTTGGAGAATGCGGCTGTCCGTTTTCAAATTTAGGAAAAATTACAAACTGCCTTTTCGCTTTGAAATTGGCACGGGATTAAAATTCTGCCGATATTAAACAATAAACTCAGCAAAGGGTCACGGTTTAGGCTGTCTCAGGTACCTCCCCCTAATGCGAGATGGGGCCTCCCTTGCAGGGTATTAACCAGAAATGCAACAACTTATCCGAAAACAGAGCACCTGACTCGTAAACATGGGTGGCAGGGGGGGGGCTCAGTCCCTCCTGGAAAAATTTTGAGCTATAGAAAATTTTCAAACTTGCTTGTAAAGTCATTGAAAACCTTTAAATACCCTCCTGAAAAAATTTTAGCCCCTTTAGCAAGGTGAGCTGGCTACGAGCCTATCTAATTTGCGCTGAAGGTACAAAATTATTTGAAATTGGGGTGAAGGGCGCGGTACTAGCAGAAACGTACATACCTTCAGTCCAGGATGTATTCGAAATATACCATGACTAAAATGATAAACATCAGACAAAAGTGATTTTTCTGTATTTTCCCATGGTGAAATCAACCAAACTCACATAAGCTTTGTTTTTGGAAGTTTTCTGAAGCGAAACTAATGTCCATTAACTTGTCTCAAAAGCGATGCCGTATATTCGGTTCTTCAGCTCAGAACAACACAGGACCACGCTACATTACGGGCCAAGGGGAGACTAGTAATTCTTGGATATCCCCCCTGTCTCCCGCAGAAAAGATTAAAGTTTCAAGCTCATGTAGTCATATGAAACGCTTGAATGCCCCTACTGAGAAAATATTTTCCGTCGCCTTTAGCTTGTTGAGCTGTGTACAGGCCGGAAACAATTGATTGTTAGTGAAATTGGCTGTAACGTTGAACAAGTTTGGGCCCATGAATAGAACAGGGCCGGATCGTTTTTCGGAGGGGCTATAATAGAGTCGGTTTACGCTTTAGGCTAAATTTTTTTGCTTAGGTTTAGGCCTAGGCTTAGGAATAGGCTCATTCATACACTTAAGCTTAGGCTTAGGCTTAGGCATATGCTTATACTACTGTTCCGGCCCTGTTCTATACACGGGCCAAAGTTGGCAACAAAAGTTGAACCCCGTATTGAACTGAACGAGATTTTGGAAGATTTAGGCCAGAGTAGTAGAGTCGGCTTGTTTTCGTGTCTGATTGATATATTAAGTATAGTTGAAATTTTCAAAGTAAAATAGTATTGCTTGTTTAAATTATTTTGACTCTTAAATATAGGGACATTTAATTTAAAAAAACTATTATATATGCTGATCGCTTGAGGAAATTCAAAAATCTTTAATAAATGCAGGTACGCCATACCAACCTCGAAATATTGGCTTAGTAGTGATATGTACTGCTGAGTTTTGGTTGTTAATGCAATTTAGTGTACATATTTGTAAAATATAATGCATACCAGGTTTATTCTGTGTTTAATATTCGAGGTCGGTATATTGTTGAATATTTCCAAATAACAGAGTTATTGGAAACCTCTGCGTTGCTGAAATGTTTTGGCATTAGAAAGTGTGCGCTGAAACATCAAACGTTGTTAATTCAGCTTTATCGTCGTAATACAAGCAGGACCGTAGCCAACTCAACCTGCTAAGAGCTTACAAAGAAAGCTAAAACTTTACTAGGCGTTTGGGGGAGATCCAGTATTTTTCTTAGGATCCCTTTAGCTACGGTCTTCAAAATTGGTTTCATAGACTGTTGGAACTTGGAACTACACAGTTCGAACGAGTCCGGTTCGAAGGTTGGCTCAACGTTAAGAACCGCCGCGGGGAATAGAACCTCGGCCTTTGTACTCGAGTCGAGCCATTACACCATATGGTCATTGCAACAACTTCATATTCGGGTATATGTGTACAAGTATTGCAATCTTTTTGGTTTACATAAACTTTACTGTGCGTGCATTTCCACTTGTCGTTTGAACGTGACATTAACAAGAGTTGGCGTTGAGTGCGGCTCGAATGCCCAATGGAACACTCTGGCGTATCCCAATCGGGCCCACCTAGGCCTAGACGTTCTTAACAAAGATGGGCCCATGTAAAGATCAGGGGCGGAACGTTTTTCTATGGGACTAGAAAGGAGTAAGCTTGAGCTTTAGACTAATTTTTTGCTTGGCTTAGACTTAGGAATATGCCCATTCTTACGCTTAGGCTTAGGTTTAGGCTTAGGATTATGCTTAGGAATATGCTTATAATACCGCCCGTGTTGGTTACATTGGCCCAAAGATGAAATCCCAAAATTTTTAGTTACAATTTTGTACGAAAACTGTGTTTGGCTTCTTGTTCACTTTTATTGCGAGCGTTTTTTACTGTTTCGTATCGAGTGGTTTTCCCAATTGAAAACTTCTGGGTCCGCCAGTTGGGCCCATGTATTGAACAGGGCCGGAACAGTAGTATAAGCATATTCCTAAGCCTACCCCTAAGCATAAGCGTAAGCGTATGGATGAGCCTATTCCTAAGCCTAAGGCTAAGCCTAAGCCTAAGCAAAATAATTAGTCTAAAGCTTAACTGCCTCTATTTTAGCCCTTCCAGAAAACGATCCGGCCCTGTTCTATACATTGGCTGCCAGATGGAACAAACAGGTATGTTCCAGAGTCGACAACTCATATACGGTTTATAACGAAACAGTTTTCAAAAATTCATTCATTAATTGCCAAGAGTGATGGTACTTTACGCGCTTCGAATACCCTTCGTTTGCATTTTACAATTACTAAGCTATAGCATGACATCGACCCGTTCGCTAACTAAGGGGGGTCGGGCAAAAACGCAACGCGTGCTGGAACATTTTGTACCATGCGGAGTCGAGGTAGTTGCACACTCTTGTAATAAAAAATATGATGCACTCCTGATATTATGGATTTCAAATACATATATGATTTATTGGATACGATGCTGTTTAAATTCAAATACGTACACAACAGAGAAAAATTGACCAAAATATTACAAACAAGCACGCATTTGCTACTGAAAATCATGGCAGACAAAATATAACACAATGATTCCTGGCGGCGAACGCTTTTAAACTTCTTTAATACGGGCCCGTAGCCAAAGGAGGGGGGCCAGAGGGGAACTCAGCCCACCCCCTAAAACCATTTTGAATCCTAGAAGATTTGCAATCTTGCTTGTAAGTCATTGGAAACCCTTGAATGCCTCTCATGATATATTTTTGGCCTTCCTAACAAAGTGAGCTGGCTACAGGCCTGAAAAATGAACAAAACAACGTAAAATTTTCTTCAGAAAACATGGGAAACAGTTTTGACAGGAGTACGTATAAACTAGCGAAGCGAGCTAAAAGCCAGACGCAATATTTATATTCAAGTACAATTGAAAAAATTAGTTTTGTCCAGGGCTTTTGAGTATAAAGAACTTGTCCAAATTGAGCAGAAATGAAAATAGTTTGAATCTCGAGTCGTGATTAGCAAAGGTCTTGGGTTAACTACTCACGGCAGAGCCATAGATAGTAGGCACCCTCCATAGCCGTCATTTGGGGGCCCCACTCCTAAATGGGCCCCTACTGTAACAGGTTGAATAAAAAACCGCCGAAGTTTTAAAATGCGTCTGGCTTCCCACTCGCTTCGCTCGCGAGCTTGAGTAGCCCCACCATGGAGTTTGAGGGAACCCCCACCCCTGTCTGCTCCGGCACTGACTCATGGGTCACGATAGGTCTTGAATCGTGCACTGCAATCCGATTCTAATTCTGGTTCCGCCCCCTGATCTTTACATGGGCCGATTCATGATTACGCCCTGGGCCTTCATATTTATTTTGTGATTGGTTCAGACCAATTTTGCCTCGGACGCTGTTAAGATATTTCACAATATCGAAGAATACAATGCAGCCTCCTTGATCCTCGTCAATCTCAATACTTGATAATGACATTTCAATTCAACAAGACGACATTGATTTCTCGTTGGCGAGTTCAAAATTTATGGAGCCACTGTTGTCGCCGCCTCGTTCAAAAATTTCTGGTTGAGCCATTAATTGAATTGGACAAAATTTCTGTCTCAAATGCTCTTCAGCTTTTTGCTTATTTTTTGTTTCAGGGAATTGATGATGCATATGGACAAAGACACGTTTGTATGAAGATCCTAATGGTACGTCCGCCCGATCTGTTATTGGTTCGTTTTATGATTAAGGGTTGCACTGTACTTGTCGTACGACGCCGTCCGTCATTCGTCCGGCGCCGTCCGTCATTCGTCCGGCGCCGTCTGTCATCCGTACGACACCGTCAGTCGCCGAGTAATATCGTACATCAATTACCCATGAACGGCGCCGGACGGGAACGGTCAGGAACGGATGGGGCCGGACGGGAACAAACGGTGACGGATGGAGCCGGACGGGAACAAACGGTGACGGATGGAGCCGGACGGGAACAAACGGTGACGGATGGAGCCGGACGGGAACAAATGGTGACGGACGGCGCCGGATACGAACGGATGGCACCACTTAATACATTATCGTTCATTTTCCTGGTAATAATTTCTAGTTTTGTAGGTAAACGTTTGTACACAAACCATAGACAAGCGTCTAAATGATTTGATGAACCAACGATGCCGTTCATTGCTTTAACCACATCGGTAACAAAGCCAAGAGGGGAGGTTGTGCGTTCGTCAGCCCCCGGAAAAGTATAAAACAAAAAACTTGCCAAAAAATCGAAAACTGTTCGAATTCTGAACTTTAGATGACCTAACGACAACAGAACAGTTTTGGCAAGCTGGTACGTAACTTAGGTGCCGCCAAAAGCTGAAATATACAAACAGGGCCGCAGCAGCCAACCCCCATACCCCCGATTTGGGTGCCCAACCTGTAAAGCGTCCACCCTAACGGGTTGAAACAAAAACCACCGAGTTTGGGGGCCCCCATCGTATTATGTTTGGGGATGCATCAACCTTTGTCTGCCCCGGCGCGCTATACAAATACATGGTTTAACTTTAATTTTGGGCATATATCACACTGGCTGGGTTTCTGAAATCTTACTTAAGTATTTATTCAGTGTTACTTTAGTAATTACTTAAATTGCCGACTTAAGTAAATGCGTAGCTTTCTGAGCAAAAACAAATTATCGCCAAATGTGAGTCGTCATAACAAGAAAACCCATTGTTTTGCTCTGCATTTACGAGCCATTATGAGTCTATAATTTTAATTGTGCCAAGGTTAATGACAGATCAGGGTAACATATCGAATTTAGTCAATGACTCAAGTATTTACTTAACTAAATTACGTTTTTATAAATGACAAAATGGTTAAGTAATTGCTTAGCACATATTTAAGTACTAAATCGTACTTAGAAACGGTTTCAGAAACCCAGCCATTGGCTTTGTGCGGCTATTGCATAAGTGTTGAACAATTATCAACGATGTGCAATCACCGCTCAAATAATAATACTTCAATTGCGTTTTTGAGCGCCTGACACCTCGCTTTAAAGTCCCAAAACGGTATCGAATTTGTGATTCCAATTTAGTGTTTTGATATTAACCTTAAACCCCCATCCTACGCTGAGGATTGCCTTTCCTCTGCGGTTCCAGTTCTTCCCGCTGTCCCGTCTGTCTCGTTGTTCCACATACCAGAATTAAGGAAAGTCTCAGCTTGAGAGTGATTGACAATGCTTCACTGTGTTGTCTTTTGGGACAGTAGGACGGCCGACTCCGTATCATTACCCGAGTTTGGTGATTTGAATACAGCGATTGAAATTTGATTTTTGTTAAATATAACACAATTTTAAACACATTACAGTTAACATTAAAGTTGCAATTACTAATAAACACCATTAATAATTATTAATACTAGTTGAATATTTCGTGTTCGCAGATGTCACAGTTCGCTTGTTTGAAAACCGATTACCAACTGATAATAGTTGCTATTTCACAATACGAATACGGATCAGAGGATAATGTCGAACGTTGTAACTGGTTAATATCATAAATAATTTTGCTCGCATTGTTTTACCAACGGTGTTGGTATACCGTACCCTTGGCATTTCTAGTATGTAACATATTAGGGTCTTGTACACTTCTGTTTTCATTTAAGGTTAAGGTTTTAGGCAAACGCTGTTACAATAGGTTTAGGCTTTTATGCATAGGTAAGCTTCACCTAAGCCAAAACGTCAACCTATGCTCAATAATAACCGTAAATGTACCCGGGAACGTGTACATGAATTAGATCCTGCGGTTCCTTTTATCTCGATCTGTATGCCGTTGAAAAGGAAAGCTTCAAAATTAGCTGGAAGGGGGCATTTACCACCCAGCATCTCGACCATACATCCCCCCTTGTCCAGCGGCAGCATACGGATCTGCTCCACCTTGATACTGAGAAGGGGCGCACCCAGTTTGCTCATCATATTCATCTTCGTCGTCGCCCAAAATCGCATCCGTATCTTTATATCCGCGATATTTAGGTTTATTTTTCACTTTTCGATTGTACAACGTATCTTTATATTCGACTTGATTTCCGACGGCGCCCCCAGTAATTTCTCCGCCGCCGGCCCCTGCTCCGAGTTCGCCGTTCGTAGTTTCACTGTCGCCCATCGCTCCGTACCCGCGTGTTCCGCCAACTTCGTCCAATTCTTTCGAACCACCTCCATCAGTAATTGGAGTATAATGATATACCCGCCGCATTAAATACAGTATGGGCGCATAAAATAGATTGCTTACAAAAATACCTTGATTCAGCCGATCAAATCCATAATCTGCAACGACGTTACCTGCAATTACTGGACCAATCGCGTACGCAAGCGAATAGCTAATATCAGCAATTGCATATATACTTCCGTACACTGATACATGCCGGGTATCAACTAAAAATCCAAGCAAAGGCAAAATCGCCGTATCCATCAG